>VZTL01043775.1:0-14359 GCA_013400535.1 Scopus umbretta | reverse complement strand
AAAAAAAAAAAAAAAAAAAGGAAAGAGAAAGAGAAAAACAAAAAGATAAGGATTGTAGAGTACCTGGCCAGAGACCTGTAAAACATGTGCAGTCCATGGGTCCAACCTCTAAATTTGATCTGGTCATAAACGTAATGATATATGGCTGAATCCTACCTAAGTGCCAAAAAAACATCATCAGAGAACAAATTACCCTCTGGAAGTATCTGCTTCACTTGACTGAGGTAGAAAGAGCCTGGATGACTAATTTAAAATTAGCAGCTATCTTTTAAACCTCTGATGTTAGATGAAATGTATTGTTTCGCTATTGTTTCAGTAGAAAAGATAGGATGGGCAGAGAAAAGGATGTCCCTCTTACAGAGCCTACTTGGACTGTCTCAGCTTAGGAGTACGAGCATCTTACTGCTTTTCTAACTGACCTTTTTTGTGGTTTTTTTGTTTTGTTTTTAATGAAACAGTGAAGACTTAGCTTCAGAATCTACACTCAGTAAAGTCTTCTCTCATCAGGCAGCTTTTCCCTCTCCTGCCTGTTTGCAGAAGGACTGATGAAACCACTCTTCTCCAGAGCAGGTTACTTCAGCAGTCCCCTGCTCCTCTTCTTTGTCAAAAGCTTCCTGGCAAACAGGATCCAAAGGAGGCTGAAAATCATCTTTTTCCCAGCCTAACCCTCACAGCAGGCACCACATCAGCTCCTACTGCTCAAGCTGCTAATTGCACAGGAGGAGGACTCTGTACAATCCCTTGCACTCGCCTCCTGCCAGCCAGTGCCACCCACGTAGAGCCAACGGAGCCGCCCACGATGGCCCTGCTGCCCCCAGCATCCACACCAGGATGTCAGTGCCGTAACAGCCCACTTTCCCTGCACTGGGACTTGCTTGGCTGAAGGGGGTCTGCGTATCATGGGGCTTTGATGAACAACGATGAACTATTTTGTAGAGGATACCTTCAGGGTGTACTGGACGCTTCTGGCAAAACACACTGTCTGGGGACACTTAAAAGACAAGCGAGGAATTAGTCATGGTGAAGTTTTTGAAATGTATGAAAACTCTTCTTCTGGTGGACTAAAAGGTACACACTTGGTCTATTTTTAGTGCAGCTGGCAGTATATCAGTGTGAATATAAACACAATATTTTAACGAGTGACAAGTTATGGAACAAGCTATAAGTCCCTGGTTAATCGATGTGTTCTTGGCTTGAGTCAATGTGAGTTGTCTTAACCTCTTTCCTCGCTTCACATTTGCTCCCTGCTGAAAGCTCACCTCTGACAAGTCACCATCGCTCAGCTGATAGATGGCAGCTTGTCCATGCGTCCAGCGCAAAAGTTGCACTGTTCAGATCATTGCAATTAAAGCTATTAAACACCCTTAGGGCCATAGGAATGCAGGAGTAAGCAGGTCAAAATAGCTGGTTCTTATAAGCCTTGATGATGGTAGCATGATTGAGATGAATCTTTTTCAATCCAAGGTATGGATCTGAATGTCAGTCCACCCCTACGTCTCAGACTGTTGACTGAGGTGTAAGTGAATATTTGACCCATTGGTTGGGAAAGACTCAAAAATCGTTCTAGATGCATGGTGCCACTGGACTTCTGTTGGTTACAGAAGCATACACGTCTTAATGAAACAGGCACCTGGGATTGGGACAGGTTTTAGACCTATTCCTGTAGAGAAAATAGAATAGTTCTGCCTTGGCCATCCTCCGCTCACCTAGAAGCTGGATGTTTCTAGGAGCTGGACTGTCTTAGTGCAGCACCGAGCTTGGCTGAGGCATCTTAAAAATCACTGGTCCCTGGATGCCAAACAAGGAGTCGATGCTGAACACCAGGCCATAGGTACGTAACGGCCTGCCACTACTAATAGTCTGGGAGAGAGAAAAGGGGATAGGTTGTCTTCCTGCCAGCACATCAGCCTTTGCCTCAGGTGCTATAAAGCTGCCACGTTTAAGAAAACATTGTCTACTGACCCAAGTGGTTTCACATGTGCAGAATGCTATGTGAGGTCCTGGTGTGTGTCCCACTCTTCCTGGATGAAGAGATTCCCCTGCACAGCTATACATGGTGCTGGGGGAAGGTCTTCACAGGGCCAGGGCAGTCTAACCAGACATTGATAACGCCAGGACGTGACCTGCTGTGCACAGACCAGCCCCGACCACAGAGCCTCGTGTGAAGGACACACACGCTCTTTCTTCCTCTTGACCACACTACGCAGAGGTCCCTGACCTCCCCACTGGGTTCAGCACACATCAGGATTTGAACTCACCTCCCTGTCAGTCCGGAGTCACCCACGAGGACACCCCAACGCTCAGCATTCACGTCTGGCAAAGAAATTGAGCATGCCAACACCGCCGCAGAGAAACAACCAAAGTCAGTCACCCAACACCAGGGAGCACAGCTTCTACCTCAGGGATAAATCCTCCTCACTTGGCAGAATGGATGGGAGCTCTGATTTCCTGGACTAATACTAGCAGTGAAAAATCAATTCCAGTGAGGTCTTTTAAACTTGTCGAGCAAATGCGTTAGGAGGAACATGCTGTCTGGGCGTACGCACAGGCAGGCAGCTGAAGAAAAAAGGAAAAGAGGTTGCAGAGCTTGTTCATGATGGCTTTCAGACATATATTCCGAACTGAAATGAGGGATATACCAGTGTTGACTCTCCAGAGAATAACAGCAAGGGGCGAATAACTGAGGAGAGCGTTGGATACATCTTGGCTTTTCAGGTTAAATAAGGAGCCAAGACAAATTAAAGGAATTGAAAATGATGTGCTTCTTGGTGTTATTCATTAGGGAAAGAAGTTGACTGTGGCCACAGCAGTTTCAACCTGAAAGATGTTTCCCTGTGAGTCACCACAGCATTACAAGCTGCAGGGATGCTGCTATGCTGGTGTGTGTCCCTTTGTCAGGAGTGTGCCTCAAAGCCACAAACTCCCTGCTGAAAGCCAGCACAGTCTGCCACGGTCATCTAGAGAGAATACTGATGCATTGACACTTGCCAGCAGACCCCCACATAGATCCAAGCCTCACTGATCCGGGCATAAATTGCACAAAGTAACAGGCAATTCCTGATGCAAAAATCTCCTAATCCAAATATAAGACAGAAAATGTGAGAGGAGCATGTTCTTCTTTTACAGACAGGAAAGTGGAGCACAGATGGAGTGTAGGACTCCCCCAAGGTCACCTGGAAAGTGAGCAGCAGAACATGGGAGTAAATCCAGATCTCCTGAAATGTGCTGAACTACTGAAATCTTGAACATACCCTTCTTTCCAGACATGACACAGACATGAAACATGGGCAGATATCCATGCTTTGAAAATGCAGCTGCATATCAACAGAATTTCTCTTAGCATGATGGGACTTCCCTGAAAGAGCAGGGTAGCAGAAGCTCACGTTGGAGCTCTGCAGTCCAGATGTGGCTTGGAGGCCAGATTTTATTTGTTGGGAAAGAAACTGCATTCAGAAGGGAGGTGAAGGCTGCAAAAAATCAGCTTTTAACCCCAGAAACAAGGACATTTTTACAGAAGACAAAATTAAACTCATCCTAAGGAAACTGCAATATTGTAGGGCAAGAGTTTTGCTGTCACACATAAACATAAAATAGATGCTAAAGACCAGAAATGCTATCACCTCATGGATGCAGAGAAAGAATTCAAGTACCATTATTTCTGCTTGACTTGCGCTTGACAACACAATTTTCCTCCCAATCCTTGTTAATGCCAGCATAAAGAGAGGCCAACCACTGACACATACCATCAATGCTAATAAAAAGCACGGTTGCTTGGCACACAAAGATCCATCCGAGAGCTCCTAATAACTGAGAAGCTGCTGCTATTATGACTACAGCCTCTATGAATGTTAGTCAAAGCACCTTTAAATGGAGGGAGTAAACTGCAAGGGAGCTGTATCATCTCGGTTCGCTTTATGGCAGCAATAACATTTCGATTTCTGATCCACCATTATTTCAAATGTGGAGCTCTCAAAGCAAGAGCTCAGCCTCTTTCATTGCTTTGTCACATTGCCCTTTATTTTATGGCAATTTGCAAGTGGGCCCGTCACTGGGGTAAGTGATAATCCATAGGCTGTTGTGCTCTGATCCCTCCAGCGCCCCAGGGAATGAGGGGCATGCCCACTTCCCAGATGATAGTACGTCTGTAGTTGTTTGCTAGGTCCTGTTCTCTGGCTCTGGGGCTGATCGGTTTACATCCAAACAGAAGAAGTAGATGCTTCTGCCCGCCCATCACATAAGCACCCTCACAGCCCTCCACTCACAACCCTCCTCTTCTCAGAGCCCCCATCTTCTCATTGCCTCCCTGTTGGTGCAGGCCGTCTGTGCTTCACTTTCCTGTCTGTAAAAGAAGAACATGCTCCTCTCAAATTTTCTGTCTTATATTTGGATTAGGAGATTTTTGCATCAGGAATTGCCTGTTACTTTGTGCAATTTATGCCCGGATCAGTGAGGCTTGGATCTATGTGGGGGTCTGCTGGCAAGTGTCAATGCATCAGTATTCTCTCTAGAGAATTTATAGGTCCCTTTTGCTTCCACTAACTCTGAGAGGCACAGGATTAATCGCAAGGGTTGCCTGGGGCATTCCTTTCTCACCGCAACATCTTTCCTCAATCCCTCAGTTCAACTAAGCCTTTTTCCTCCAGCCTCATGCCCCAGCGAGCATCCTTCCTGTGGATGTTAGCCAGAAGTCCACCTTTGCTCAAGACAGCCTTGTAAGCATTTTGTTACAGGATGAAGGTTAGAGAAAGACCAAAGCGATTTTGATGAGAAATACCTGCAGTTACACAGCCTCAGGCTGCATCCTTGACAGATCTAAGACCTTATTAGCACCGTATTACATTTTTTTATGGAATTTGTAATACACTTTGGGATAAAGGGTGCTATATGAATGAATCATTGCCAGGAGTTATTAAAGATTAGGACAACGCAAAAATCAGGACTTTCAGTGCCTTTCTGACTTCATCCCTCAACCCTTTCTCTGTATCACTGTACTCTGTAACAAATGGGGGGGAAGAGTAATGAAAGATGTTCAAAAGGCACCAGGGGAGTGGTTATGTCAATTTAGTTCGTGGAACCTGTTAAAGAAAAATAGTGAAAGTCTCTTTCAAATGGGACTATGAAAAGAAAAAAAAAAAAAAAAAAAAAGGAATGTATTGTAAGACCTGGGGAATGCAGCGTTTGTGCCTGTGTAACCAGTGATGGAAGTGGACATGTCTTCTATGAATTTTTGTTGTGAAAAGGGCCAGTATGGTGCCAGTTTTGCCAGTATAGTTAGTTTGGTGCATTGAGAAGGGCCAGCGTGGTATAAACAAGCCATTTGAGCCACTGGTTATACCCATTTCGGTCATGCAGTACGTTTTCAATACACCAGCACTGTTGCACCAGTATAGCCCCTAGTGTGGGTGCAATTATGGGGGTGTAATTACACAATTTCCGCTGTATGCATCGAGCTCCATTGATGAAACATAAGCCCTCGGACTACAGGCAAATGTCAAAAAGAAAAATATAGGGCAAAAAGAAATGTTCCAGATGCAGCTGTGCTGGTGAGAGACAACACAAACCACCCCATCATGTTTTCTCCCCCACTTTGTGTGAGTCCACTGGTGGTTGGCCAAGCTGCTTGCGTGAGCCCTCCCAGATTGCTGCAGGCAAAATCAGAAGAATTAACTCAGCTACGCTGATTTAGTAGGGAGTTCAAGGAAAATGCACTGCTAAGCTGGAGCAGTGTCCACCCTCTGTCAAGATGGAATAAAGTACGTAGGAGGGTGACTATTCCCTTGCCCTGGGGAGGCCTGGGGGAAATGTCCATCCACAGACTCCTTCTACAGAAGGGTCAGTTTGGTGGTCTGAGTCAGCGTGTCCCTTTGCTGCAAAATCAAACCTGACTTTTATGAGAACAGCGTGCAACAGGTACCTGCACAGGCTAGGTTCCTTACATGGAATTGGATTTTCCTTCCCAAACTTGCTCTCATCAGTGCAAAGTATTTTTCTCCTGTCTGAAAAAATCTTTTCTTACTGAAGACCTGTCTTTGAGAGGAAGTTCTCACTAATGTGTTACTGTCACAGTCTTACGCAGCTGTATTTCCCATCTGCATCTTAGTCATTTCACAATATTCAAGAAACCTCAGTCAAGCAACCTCTTGGTGCTCTTGGGTCCCAGGCTGCAACGTAGCAGGAGTAACAGAGCCCATCGTGGAGGAGGTAATGGGAAATATAATGACCTCAAAAAATCAATCAAAGTGGACAAATGACAGTGAGATGCACTTAAGGTCCTTTCAGTCCTCATAACCTCCGTCACCAAGTTCAAACCTTTATTTTCACAACCCCTCTCTAAAAGCAGTATAGTATTCACTTGACAGATAAAAAACTGAGGTTATGTGACCTCTCCAAGGAAATAGGATGTTTCTATACTAGTAAACAAATAAAGTCAAGGCAAGGGCACTTTCCAGTGATTTTCCGTGCTGCCAGCATGGTCTGTTGCTTGGTAGAGGTGTTTTCAGAGACTGTTTGGTGACACATGGAGAACTGTAGGGACAGATCTGGGTGAAAACAAAATGAAAGAAAGCAGCAAAGAAAAAGACATTCGCTACAGTGCTGGACAACAGAGTGGAAAGAGAGAAGTGAGCTTCCATGCATGAAGCGAAGGACAGCCCCGGTCCTTCCCAGAGACACCAGCTTGAGGCATGTGTGCTGTCTCTCCGAAAGCACTGAGCAAGCTCACCGCCAGGATCTGTCCCGTGTTTCAGGGTTGTGGCTTACGAGTACAAGTGCATGACTGCAATAAAAGCTTGAAACACACTTATCTGCTTATCTAAATGTTTTTGTTTCTCACTCTGAGGTAAGCAGTATGTCCCAAATGCCTTGTTGATGTTCTTGGTGGGTCAGCTGCTAGTGCTGTGCAACAGGCAGCTCCCTGGTCACGGAAGCTGCAATGCTCTGAGGAGGGTGAACTGCAGAGGTAAGATCTAACCAAGACCCAAGCAGAGCCGTCAGATGACATAACCGCGCTATTTCACAGCAGCCTTCAAGCCATTTCCTCCGGTTGTGTTTTCTGACTATAACTTTAAAATAGAAAGCAGACATCCTCTTGCGGTTGAGAAAAAAAAGACTGAAACTTTGAAGATTGGCGGGGGGGGAGGAATAGCCCACTTAAAAGGAAAGAGGCAGCTGACCAGAACTGATGCTGCCTGAGATACAAAGCAGCTTGCAAATGCTGACTGTGCTGACAAAGCTCCCTGTTGTCTCGTTGCTCCTAAGACTGATAAAAACCTCAGAGAAACCCCCCTGCCCCTTTTCTTGAGGGGGGCTGAGGCCGGCCGTGCCCTGCATTCAGAAACAACACCTCTCCAACAGTGCCCTGGAGAGATGCCCCTTGTCTGGTCCCACAGCCTCCAAGTGCAAAAGCTGAGTTCAGCATTGGGGCTTTCAGATGCCTGTGGCATTTATTCACCCCTCCTTGACGTATGCTTTAGCTGGAAGAGATACACACTGCTTCCAAAAACAGAACAGAGCCGTGAACCAATGCATCCTGAGTCCCGGGGTCGGGGCAAAACCTCCTCACCATCGCTCCTTCCTGCTGAGAAAACCTCAACAGCACTCAGTCCTCCTCCTGAGCGTATCAACAGGGACATTTCTCTCCTGATGTTAGAATGAGGTCTACCTCTGGGTGCAGAAGGAGCAGGCAGCTTCATGCCACAGCCTGCTCCTCTCCTTCCTTGTCCCACAGTGGAAGCAGCCTGGCTTTGGCTTGTATGTGGCAAACCTCCAGAGAACCCCTGACCCTTTGGCCAAGATACCTGCACTGAGTCACGCTGGCCCTTGTCCTGCAGACAAAGGGCTGGAAAAACATTGAGCATCTCTCTCCATACCACCACACAGCCATGTGGGTGGGATCCAAGCAACATTTCCTAGACATTAGTGGACAATTCAGAAGGGGCACCACCGGTCCTCTCAGGCCACCTCTAACCTCTGTGAAATACAGTCTAATATGAGGATAACTAGTCATATCCCAAGCTAAATGAGCTGTGTCTCTTAGGGATTTACTTCTGGACAGAGCACAGCTGAGAAGGAAGCATGCCCCAGAGATGCAGGTGGTCAGAGGCCAAAGCCATGGCTGCAGTAGAACATCTCACTGTCACCCAACACTGCCACAATCCTGTCCTTTGTCAAATCTCCCTGCACAGTGTAGGTATAAAGGATACCATCCAAAAACCACAGGGAAGAGATATAAAGGCTCACCAAGGAGACAACAAATAAAATTTCCGGCACAGGTTCTATGCCACTACATCCCTTTATCCCAGTGAAGAAACCTGGCACCAAGCCTTTGTGCCGCTCCTGGTTGGGATGTAGGTCACAATGTTTTCCAGAAAACAAAGAAATGAAGATTTATCTTTTGGCCACGGCCACTTAATATCATTAGCAGAGTCCTGCAGAGAGGTGTTCATCAGCCATTTGTCTTTCTTTGGCATTCCCAACCATAAAAGCCTAAATCCAGGTTTCACTCCAGGGCTACAAAGCTAAGCAAATCCTCCTCGGCCCAAGAGAAGTCCACCCAGTCTCCAGCAAAGTCTGACAGGCCAGATCATTTCCAGATCCAAAAATGCTGAGGACAATTGTTTTTTCCCTACCAGCAATAAATACCTCCAAGCCATGACACCCTGGACGTAAGCTATAAGCTATGTTCAATCAACATGAGTTTTAGAGAGCCCATTCTCCCTTTTTCCCCATCACAGGCTGCACAGAAGAGACAACTCTGGTTTTGCTGAGGGCGTGAAGGGAGCGAGGCCACACACACGGGAACCAGCAAGGCACACGCAGCTCCTATTCAGGCTGCAGTTCGATACAATTCCCTTCCTTCACACACACCATTAATAAATTGCTTTGATCTCACAGTACCTATCAGATGAGCTTTTGCAGACCATGGCAACAGAGCGAAGAAAAATGACAGTTGTTCTTTATTTAGAGTATACATAACTGGACATTTTCAATGTACTTCAGACCTGTGAAACCACTAGATTTCTTCTTTTGGGCTGGTTTTTCTCAAGAGAGCAACAGAAAGACCAAGGGGAGCTTCTGAGCTTCCTAAGTGAAAACACTGCCGTTTGTTATTAGTCACACTCACGGACGAAACCCAATGCAGCCCCCAGGGAAGTCAAGACCAGCTCTCCCAGGTCATTAAGAGGAATGGATTAGATCTGCAGAGATGAACGTGCATCCCTGGAGCTGTATCCCAGCTGATGCAGAGGGAAAACAAGTTTGTTTCAGCTGCCCAGCACCTCCAGAACATCTTGGCTTTTCTGATCGGTGTGTCAGAGTCAGCGTGTTTAAGAGGTCCTACCTCAGTCAGGACAATGTCACTAGTCACAGGGACATATTGGCAGTCTTGGCTACTTTCTATTTTGCTTGAAAGAGCAATAAATATGACAAGCAGATGCCAATAGAAACATGGTTCTTTCTAAGGAGTCATTTACACGGCCCAAAGGTCACAACTTGCAGTCAGAGGACAGTGGTGCACCAATTTTTGAAAGACTGCTGGGGAAAAAAAATGGAGAAGATGCAGAAGATAACCACAAGGATGATTCACAGATGTAAGAAAACACTGTACAAGACTTAAGGACTGAATCTGGAGAAAAAGGAGACTTGGACTGAAGTGTGTAAATGCCTCATGGGGAAGTAACCCTGGGTACTGGCGGGCTCATTACCAGGGCAAAAATTAAAGATTGGAAACTAAAGTTGGACCAACTTAATCTGGGAACCAGAAACACATAAGAGGAATGGAGCTGGGCTTAGTGGAATGGCAGCTTCTTCCCTTCTGACAGCTGCAGATGCAGACAGGCGACTACTGAACAAATACGCACAGGTTAGGGGTTAGCTAAATACAATTTAAGCACAAGTAAGAAGGTGAAAAGCAGCGACCTGCTTCATACAGTCCAGATGTTGCACTGGCTCCTCCACTGTACCAGGCCTTCCTTTGGCTCACAGAAGAGGCACCAAAGCATTGGGATCAAACTTTTCTGAAATACTGAGAATCTTTTCACGGTTGCTGGGTTTTAAACAAGTGTCTGTGTTTACATCAGGAATAACCTGGTGAACTGCTCCACCATCCATTTATATCCTTCGCTGAGTATTCAGCATTCTTCGCATAGTCCCCCTGCCATGGGAGACTTCTGCCTATCCAAATATTTATGTGGGTGTCATCACTAGAGCATCTGAGCATTTACTTTTCTTTAAACAACCTACCCTTGGGTGAAGCCGCTTTGTTCCTGGTCATGAAGAACATCTACAGCAGGATGCAAACTGGGCTAGAGCAGTGTCACTCATGCTATAACAACATAAAATTGGCTTTTTAATGACTCCAGGTAGCCTGCATTGCTATTTTATTCCTTTCCAGAGAAACCAGGTCAATTGTGTTTCATGCCGCAGAGATTGCCTACAAAACAGGGAAAAAAAAAGAAAAAAAAGAAACCTGGTGGTGAATATACTTAGTGCAGCAGTGCTGCACCTGACTGCGTTGTTTATTCATGTCTTTTTTCTGGGGAGGAGCACTATAAACTGGCCCCAGTATTCAAGATCTGAACAAATCCCAATTAACCCAGTGGCAACCAGTAAAGCCTGGGCTTTCTCCTGCCACCAGATCAGCACAAGGACATTATTTATCACTGACATGTGCCAGCAGCACCATTTCTGCCCACTGACCCATGAAGAATTCTAGAAGTAATCAGGAAAATGGGGTGATGGCCACGGCTTAGTGTCAGCTTCAAGGCCGGCTAGCACAGGCACTGCTAAATCCCTGCTGAGATAAATATTTATTCCAGCCTTTCAAAGGCTGCAGTGCACACAAATATGCACTCACGTGTGTACCAGTGCAATTCTGACTCTGCCTATGGTAGGTCTCTTAAAGGCATCCACCTGCCCTTTCTTTGGGGCAATTCAAGAAAACTGCGTCAAAAATGAAATAACGATGGACTTGAGGTCTCCTTTGTGCCTGGTGCAATTTGGTGTGACCTCTGTTGCTGCTCTCCGAAAGGCTTTTATAACTCTAAGGGAGAAAAACCTAACCTGGCCCAAGAAGAAACACCCATGTCTCTGAAAACCAAGAGCCAGGTTTGATACAAGAGGCCTTGCTATTATACGATACTCTGAGAGTACCAGGTTAAATGAAATATGAGCAATTCCTGGGTTCAGACTAGCCAAAAATCAGCTGCTTGTCCAGCCTGGGCACCCAGACTCCATCACTGCCATTTTCAACACCTCATCCTCAGGCAATGTCTTTTATTCCTTGCAATTCTCCTGTGCCCCATTCACCGGCTGAATTTGGTCTTGGGATTCAAGTACCATCATCTAGCTCTAAGGGCACTTTGCTTTTATACAGAGCAGCTTCAAACGCTGCAGTGCAAGCTTGAAACCAGACAGGCTCCTCCAGACTAGAAGGGCTGTTATTCCCTCACCAAGAAATAAAAGCTCTGAGCAGGGGATGAAAGGGAAAAACGCAGCATGCTGGTGCCCAAGACATGAGGGATACACCACTGAATATTTCCTTCTGGATATTTCCTTCTGGATGCTGAGAAGAGCCAGAATTCTCCTCCAACAGACCAGAAGATTTTTCATATTCAAGCATTTGAATTGTTCAGGCTTTAATTCAATTTCTCATTGTTAAACCTTCAGGCATAGACGCAGGACATGCTACAGCAAAACTGGTCCCAGTGCTGGCTTTTCCTGGAGGCTTCTTCTTGGAGGAGTTCCTGCACTGGTGTGACACTGGCTTGATCCCACTGCTGATCCCACCCATCACCAGCTTAGCACAGAGAGTGCTATTTAAGGCTGGGGTTTTGCAGGAACAGATGCCAAATGCCATAAGATTTGGAGCTCCTAATCCTTGTAAGTCTCTTCAGCCCCTCTCCATGTGCTTCATTTAGCAAGACAGTGAAATCTAACCCTGTTTGATATACAGGGTTGAAAAAAATAAAAGAGGTGAAAAGCAACAAAAATATTAACTGCTGCACTGGAACAGGATTAGTGGCAAAAAGGAAGATGTTCAGGCTCTAGTCCATCATTACTGGCACTGAGGAGGACATTAGCCTTTCAATACTTAAAGAGCGCTTATAACAAAGATGGGGACAGACTTTTTAATAGGGCCTGTAGTGAAAGAACAAGGGCTAATGGTTTTAAACTAGAAGAAGGTAGATTCAGACTAGATATAAGGAAGAAAAGGAGGGTGGTGAAACACTGGAACAGGTTTCCCAGAGAGGTGGTAGATCTCCCATTGCTGGAAACATTTGAGGTCAGGTTGGACGGGGCTCTGAGCAACCTGATGTAGTTGAAGATGTCCCTGCTCCTTGCAGGGGGGTTGGAATGGATGACCTTAAAGGTCCCTTCCGACCCAAACCATTCGGTGGTTCTATGACAGATGTTATACGCTGCAAGATGAAGTTCCCACAGGGTGTTCATGGTACCAAAGAGGTCTCCTTGGCTTGTGATGTGACACCACGATGCCAGTGAAGACAAGAGTTCTCATTTTCCAAACCAGTCCATCACAGTCAATTAAAGCCATGGAGAGCAAAGCAGTGCTGAGAGATTTTTGTGTGTGGTCGGTTGCTTATTCTGAGTTAGCATTTTTTCCCCCTTCCCATTCCTCTCAAATTCTGAGTTTTCACACGTCAGCCCTCGAGGCAGGTTTGGTTCCCAAGATCAAGCCACCGTGGCCCTGCTTGGTTCACACACCTCCCTTCATCTCACTCCGGTGGTGCCTCCCACCCCTTCCCACCCTCATTCCCGGCCTGTGTCAGCAGTGCTGGGGAGAAAAACTGCAGAGCTTCATCACTTCGCTCTTCTCCCTCTCCTCCCCCTGTAATTCCGCTACTAAAAGCCTGGGTTTTGTGTCCTCCCCATCAGATGCTCGCTGCCCTCTTCAAGAGTAGGAGAGCAGTGACTCAGTTTGCCAGTCTGCTCCCCCTTCCCCAGCTATCCCTCTCTCAGATACACATGGCATCACCCTCCCATACCCATTTGTCACTCATCTGAGCAGCCAACAAAGCAATATTTCCTTCCGTTTAAGGAATTTTCTGATTTTTCTGTCTTGAAACCCTGTGGATTGTGTCTGTCCTGCTTCCTCCATCACCACCTAATGGCATGCAAGAAAACAACGTTTAGATGCCCCTAATTCTGTATAACCAGTGTTATAGGAGCAGGTTCTCACAGAGGCACCAATGGGACTTTGTGGGCAGCTCTGTCCCCACAGATTTGCTCAAGGGACCAAGGCCCATCCACGTATCCCTGCCAGATCAGCCAAAATTAGTCCTTCCTCCGCAGTCCATAGACAGTTTCCTAGAGAAACAAATCAGACACCAAAACAGTATTGTTTCCATCTCACCGTAGGGGACAGAGGCCTGGAAGGGCAAAATGATCAAAGGGTGGGGGCAGCACAGCACAGGGAATCAACTCAGCTCCATCATCGTTGCAGAAGCGTACAGCGCTCCTTCCCTGCTCCGTTGTGTGTGTAGGTACCTGCTTACACTGATGTTCAGTGCCAGGACTCCTGAGTACAGCCAAGTCCTTCCAAAGAGATCTGTACAGACATGAAATGGCACTGGACAAGGATCTTCTGCCTCCCCCTTACACCAAGGAAAAGCCACCAGTCATTAGGTCCTCTTCTTAAGAGGTTTTCACCTTGTGCCTCTAGGGAGGATCACAAGGAGTTATCTTACCTGCCCTCACTTACCTGCCCATGAGCAAGGCTTGAGCTTGACCTTTTTTTTCCCCAAAAATATTCCTCCCTTTTGCATTGCTTCTAGCCACCCTCCAAATGTCCCACTCAAAAAACATTCAAAATATAATTTTCCTGACATATTCCTGCAGACAAATGTGATGCTGTATGGTTTATGTGGTCTCCAACATGCAGCTTATCAGTAAATCCTGCTCTTTGGTTCAGCAGGGATTTTTGGTGCCAGGAGGTATTTAGTGCTCTACGACAATTCTTTAATCAGAATCTTAAGTGCAAGTTTAACGCCAAGAAACCTGCCTAGGTTAGCAATAAAACCCTAATCAAGAAGAGACTGTGAGGCAATCCTTATGCTACAGAGAAATACAAAGTCAGAAGTTATCTGTTTTGGCTCTTTCTCTCCACAAAACAGCTTAAGAATGCATTTTTTAGCAATGAAAGTTAAGCCTAACTCAGGAGTGACCCTTCTCCCTTACCTAAAAAACAAAGCTGTAGGCAGACAAGCCTGTGTCCAGGCGGTCCTGACCATTGAATCCTTCTAACCCAACACAACCACACTGTCGTGGATTAACCCCAGCTGGTAACTAAGCACCACGCAACCGCTTGCTCATCCTCCCCTGGATGGGAGAGAGAATCAGAAGG
>VZTL01043772.1:0-51693 GCA_013400535.1 Scopus umbretta | reverse complement strand
AATGGAAAAAAAAAAATCCATTTTGTTTATCCTATTTATTAAGGTGATCCTAAAACCACCATGTGAATCCTCACACCACACTTCTGACCCCCAGCCCCTATCCACGAGCTGCCTGCTATCGGGTCCAAACCCCACTTCCATTCCGTAATGCTGACAAAATGCACCCTCGCACCCCTGACTGCTCCGCTCCCCTATGCTCAGTCCCATGCTGCAAGCGTGGTCACCAACGTCATCTCTGTGCTTCAGCAGCAGCCACATTTTGAATTCTGGCAAACAGAGCAGAGAAGCTTCCACTGAAATGGTGTTTCTGCAACCGCCTGGTGCTGCTGTCATGGGATGTCTTTTGCTGGTTGGATGGCTGATGGCTCCAGCAGCACTGCTGACATCACCCAGCCCTGCAGACAGGGCGGTGGGTGCTGCACAGGCTCCAGGAAGGCCAGCGCGTGGTCTCAAGGAAGGTAACAAAGGCAGCCACTTGTTCTACCTCGCACCGGTTTTCCCTAACTGGAGGGTGAGGTTACGTTTCACTTTTGTGCTTAGAGCAACCTATGAATGAGTGACGAGCATGTATACATGCTTTAAGAAACTACTTGCTCATTTCCTGTTACCATAATGTAAGTATTTTGACACAGCAGGAGCAGAAGACATAGGTACCCCACTGCTCAGCACCACCACTGTCTCATTGTCTCCACTGATGCCAACCCTAGCTCCTTCTCCATTTCAGGAGAGAGAGTGAAAGCACTAGAGTTGCATGTCATTGGGCAAATTAATGGAATAATGATCCATTAAAGGCTATTAAACACAAAGACGTTGCCTCTGGCTCAGGAAGACTCTGAACAGAAAATTGCTACAAGCAGGAATAATATTTTGGGTTGCTTATTCTGTTCTCATAACTGCACGAAGCACCTGCCATTGGCCACCATGCAACACACAATACTGGCCTGGAGGACCTGTAGCATGCTCCAGAGTGGCTGTCCTCATGCTTTTATGTTGCATGACTATGCACCATACTATGGGGATGCAGCTAAAGCCCTCCAATCTTTTCCAATTCAATCCACCAAAATTCATCAAAATGCCAAGTTTTCACAGCCAGTGTCAGCATTGTTACTGTGATCCCAGCGGAACCCAGTCATATTTCAGCAGAGCAGTCCAGTTTATCAGTAATTTGCATGCATCAACTGCCTAGGAATGCCAAGACCAACTGGACTGTGATCTGCAAGAAGCCATATATGACTGGATCCAGAACAGGCTTACATCCTCCTGACATGTAGCCCTGGGGAACTTCAGGGTGGAATGATGTATGTGGTCGTCGTCTTGGCTAAGGGTGCAGCTAAAGGCATGTGTGTGCACATGACCTCCTCCCCCTCCTCTGCGGATTGATTCTGAGGAAACGGGGCCACTACGAGCAAAAGTGCCCCCACCAGCAGAACCCATGCACTTTTCTCCCAGCTGCCTTCTTTCATGAGGGTCCCTGAAGACCAAGTTGTAAGACAGGTGGGACAGCTGCTTCTTCACCTGCGGGAGACAACTCCATTCCACCATACTCCTCTACGACACAGGCTTTTTATACAGACAAACACTTCTGTGGCACATGTATAGCAGTGGAAGGGATTTTGCTCATACTAGAGGGAAAAGAGGAACAAGCCAGAGCCAAGATGGGTTCATCTGCAGCAACACATCACCCACAAACAACAGGGCCAGCACCTTCCTCTGAGTACATTTTTTGTTTTGCCTTACACGGAAAATAAACTGGCCTGAAGGACAGAGTCTGAACAAAGGGCCCGAGTTGGCAAGGGATTCTGGGAGCATGCATCATGCAATGTGCAATTCTGAAAATAACTATACAAACAGCAGGTTTACTCCTTTGGAGATGCAGCTCAACAAGAGGGCTTAAAAGCTCCATCAGTCTACATCTGCTGGTCGGGAAACTCGCAGAACTGGTGAGGTTGGAAGGGGACTCTTGAGATCATCTAGCCCAACCTTCTTGCTCAAGCAGCGTGCCCAGGACCACGGCCAGTCAGGTTTCTAATATCTCCACAGTTGGAGGCTCACCAGATGCAGGACTTTGCATTTCCCTCGGTTAAACTTCATGAAGTTCCTCTCTGCCCATTTCTCCAGCCTGCCCAGGTCCCTCTAGATGGCAGCATATCCATCTGGTGTATCAGCCATTCCTCCCAATTTTGTACTGGCTGCAAACTTACAGAGGGTGTGCTCTGCCCCAGTGTCCTGGTCACTAACGAAGATGTTGAACAGTACTGGCCCCAGTATTGACCCCTGGGGTACTCCACTAATGACTGCCCTCCAACTGGACTTTGTGCCACTGATCACAACCCTCTGGGCCTGGTCATTCAGACAGTTTTCAATCCACCTCACTCTCCACTTAGGTAGTCATACTTTTTCAGTTCATCTATGAAAGCCTTACATGAGAAAGTGTCAAAAGCTTTACTGAAGGCAAAATAAACAATATCCACTGCTCTCCCCTCATCCAACAAACTAGTCACCTCGCTGTAGAAGGCAATCAGCTTGGTTAAGCATGATTTCCCCTCCACAAATCCAAGCTGGCTACTCCCAGTCACCACCTTGCCCTTCATGTGTTTGGAAATAGTTTCCAGGGCTAGTTGCTCCATCACCTTCCCAGGGATCAAGACGAGACTGACCAGCCTGGAGTTCTCCACAACCTCTGTCTTGCTCTTCTTGAAAACAGGAGTGACATTTGCTCTCTTCCAGTCATCAGGAACCTCTCCTGACCACCATGACCTTTCAAAGATGATCAAGAGTGGCCTGGGAATGCCATCAGCCAGCGCTCTCAACACTCGTGGGTGCATCTCATCAGGTCCCACGGACTCATGTATGTTCCCTAACCTGATCCTCCTCTACTCAGGGCAAGTCCTCCTTGCTCCAGACTTTCCCTCTGGTCTGAGGGGCTGTGGATTGCTGAAGGCTGGTCTTACTGGTAAAGACTGAGGCAAAGAAGGCTTTTAGTATCTCAGCCTCCTCCTTGTCCTTTGTCATTAGGATCCTTGCTCCATTCAGCAGTGGACCCATGCTTTCTCTAGTCTTCCCTTTGCTGCTGATGTCACTTGCAGAATCCTTTTCTGTTTCTCTTCACAACCCTCACCAGATTCAACTCCAGGTGGGCTTGGCTCTCCTAACCCCATCCCTGCAAGATTGGGCAGTGTCTCTATATGCCTCCCAGGTCACTTCTCCCTGCTTCTACCCCTTGTACACTTCCTTCTTGTGTCTGAGTTTAGCGAGGAGCGTCCTGTGCATCCCTGCAGGCCTCCTGCTGCCCCTGCCTGATTTCCTACTTGTCAGGATGGGCCATTCCTGAGCTTGGAGGAGCTTGTCCTGGAATATCAACTAGCTCTCTTGGACACTTCTTCTCTCCAGGATGGTAACCCATGGGATCCTGCCATACAGGTGTCTTAAGAGTCTAAAGTCTGCTCTCAAGACATTCAGGTCAGATGTCCAGGCTTCCTCCATCATGGAGTGAAGAGTTCAGAGGCATGAACTCTATTAGATAGTTCATTAGATATTAGACGATATCCTTAGATATTAGATTCAGAGCCACTGCTGGCCAGGTGCCTGACCAGAGAGCCATTTTTGCAGCTACAGAAGATATCAAGGAGAAGGCCGTGCCTTGAAATCTGCTCCCTGCAGGGCTGGGAAACCTTGCTTTGGGCTTCAGAGAAAAGCCAACCTCACCCATAGCTCACAGCAGCAGCTGTACTGGATCAGGCCAGCCATCCTCCTGACTTCCCAGCAACAGCTGGTATCAGGAACACGATGAGGAAAGATGAGCAGAGCAAGAACACAGCAATGCTTTTCTACCATGTGCTCCTGACCTCCCTGAGTCGAAGCTGGTCTCCTCATACTCAGAAGCCTGCAGACAATTTTTCTTCCTCGGATTTGTCCTGCTGCTTTCTGAACCCCTGTCAGTTTTTAGCCCTCTGAGTGTCACATAGCAAGGAGTCGCACAGGTTAATTGTACATTAGATGAAGAACCACAAACTTGTTTCATTTAGTACCTCACGTTGTTGCACAGGAAGAGACAAAGATAACTACCTCTGGTTCACCTTTTCCATATCACTCATTTATGGACTTCTGCCAAACCCCTTTTCCTTCAGCACCATTTTCCAAGCTTGAGAGTTTCAGTCTATTTAGTCTTGCCTCATATGGACAATATTTCACAGTTTTGAGCACCTGTTAGTTTTCTCTGCCAACTTTTCAAGTATTACTGTTTAAGTCTTGAAACCTGCATGCAGTTTTGGTCTTTCAGATGTGGGTATAGTGCAGATTTATACAAAGGTATTAATAATCATATTTTTCTGTTTTGTTCTTTTTTCCTTTCTTAACAATTCCAAAAATTCAATTTCTTCCCCCCAAGTCTGGACTGGAATCAAAGCAAGCCCCAAATTTTTCTCCTGAGCAGAAGTCAGTCCAAAACCTTCACTGAATATGAAATAGTACTACTCGGTTTTTTTTTTCCCCCATATGCCTTATTTCTTGTTTTTCTGTGTTGGTATTCAGCTGCTGTTTGACCATCCAGTACCCAATGTCACCCTCCTTCACAACTGCTTTAGGTGTATTTTCTGACCTACTCTT
Organism: Scopus umbretta; assembly: GCA_013400535.1. Lineage (NCBI taxonomy): Eukaryota > Metazoa > Chordata > Aves > Pelecaniformes > Scopidae > Scopus > Scopus umbretta. Next base: position 47,088 of record VZTL01043772.1, on the reverse strand, counting down.
TTGCCTGTTTTTTGGAATGCCTCAGTGCTAAAGATGTTTTCACTGTGATGTCACAGTGATGTCAGATCTTTATTCCTAAGCAATTACAAAGAGCTGAAAAATCCTTAATGGGCAAGACTACATCACAATGTTTTTTCTGGTGTGTGTTATCTTGCATGTGCCAAATTTTTTTTTTCCTATCCCACTGTTTATCAACCCAGCTTGATGCAATCCCATCCACCTACTCTTCTTTTGCTTATGCAATGTAATTTTGACTCATCTGCAAATTTTGACCTATTTCCTCCCCTTTAAGACCAAGAGCAATCAGTGACCTCAGTGCAGACCTTCTGGGGGCTCCCTGTAGCATTTGGCCATGGTGGAAACAAACCATTTTCCTCCTCTATTTCTTTAGTGTTTTTTGAGTCATAGTAGCATCTTCTCTTTTGCCCCATGATGAATTACGGTTAAGAATATGAACGGCCCTGAAGAAGCATGTCACAGGATTTCTGAAAATCAAAACAAGTTACATACATAATTTTGAGCAAAAAGTGCTCAGAACCGCAGAGACAGATTTGGGATAAGAAGCTCAGTAAACCGGAACACATTCACTGCTTTGTTGGTAAGGTCTAAGACTTCAGGATAACTTAGTTTTTGTATAAAGAATTCTCACAATTTGCTCCTGTCATGTCATAAGCAATAATGCCCATCTGATTACTTTAATGACCAATAGTTTTTCAGAGCACTAAAGCTTGACTGCAGAGAACGTATTCCACAGAGTAACCCTACATGTATCCATCAAACACAGAAACCCAGTGCCAAAAGTGTATTCCTGAATCTAACCAGCAGACCCATTCCTACAGCCCAGCCTTCCACGAACATGTCTACCAGTCACATGCACTCAAAACCCAGCACAAACCAGCAACATCACCCCTGTTTTCATGACTCATTCCCTATCGAGTTTGACCACCTTCCCAAAGGTCAGCCCCCATGCCAAGGCAAGTACGCTCAATTGCCATGTACCAGAACGGCGCTGGAGAACACCCCTGTAGTCCAGGCAGCACACTCAGTACTGCCGACAGACTAGAGTGACAGCTGTCTTAAAGCCAGCCCTGCACAACAGCATCCTCCTCTTTTCCCTTCCAGAGCAAAGCCATAACTCTGCATTTGCATCCAATGCATGTTCTTCAGTTCCTGGAGCACACCAAGAATTCTGCAGACCGTTTGTTCCTCAACTAAGACATGAGCCAGACTGCCCTGCAGCTTCAATGTTTTATTCGGCTAAGCCTTATACTAGGACTTATGATTTAGACGATAACCGAGTTGACCGAAACGACCAGAAAAGTTTCCTTCCCATGAAATTAAAACAATGTATACCTCTCTGTCAGGAAAAGGAGATACTTTTTCCATGGAAATGAATCTCCTCATAATCACAAAGCAAAGATGATGATGCTTACCTGTGAGAGGTGAAATTGTCGTAAGAGCCCACAGTATAATGTCGGAAGAGACGCTTTGTTCTGTCTTCTCTGGTTTCTACAAGAAAAAAAAACACATCACAAAGCTGAGAGTTAAAGTCTCTGCTTCCCCTACATGTGTACAGAGTGAACCCTGCTTTCACGCAAGCATTTATTAATAAACCAGTGATAATCTGTGTGCAGACATGTGTCAATGTGATCAGTCCCATGCATGCTTGTGTACAGTCCCACATGCACACAAACAGCTTCTGTGAATGTAAGATCTCTTCACTAGAACTTCTAAACCACATCAAGGCGTTAAATTTCACCAAGACTCCAAAGTAGAGCCAAAGAGGAGAATCAGCACCAGTAAGGCAAACACACACTCCATGTCCCAAGGCAGCATCCAGATTCCTTCCCCTTGTTCTGCTTGGCCACATCAATCTTGCACATCTCAAGGAAGATGGAAGCAGTCCCCACAGAAGAGATGGTAATAGTCCTAGTTAGCCTTCCTTCTCACCTGGTGGTCACCAAGCTCTCCAGGTGCACAGGATTTATGAGGAAGGAAAGCCAGGAGCCCAGAGAGATGTCTATTAACACCCGCACCATCCCCAACAGCACTTTGGCCAAAGTTGGGGCAGCAGGCTTTTCAGCATATACTTGTTGGACCACATCTCCCCTTTAGGGTGTACAACTCAGGAGTCTATGCGCCTGCCTCATAAGTGTGAAAAAGCCAGAGAACCTGCCAGCCTGATCTTTGAAGCCAACAACAAAAGAGGTACCAGGGCCTACAGGCTGCTGGATGCTGAAGGAAGGCAGCCTGACTCATGGTTAAGTAGACAGAGATGCCACTGCAGACATCCGAAATACCATCTGCAGATAATGGCTTAAGAGGAGGCATGACAGGGAGATGAAAAAGAATTTAAGCTACCCTTCTCCTAACAGTAAAGGAATTTGCATTACACTACCAAAAATGAATTTATTACGTGACCCAGGATTAGTATGCAAGACTCACTCTGCAGAAAGCAACTGAGTCCTCGCACTAACCTGACGGAGTACATTACATTGAACCAACTCATCCAGGGCTACAGTAGGGTGATGGGACTCCAAACAATCGGGTAAGCCCACTCCTCTATTTTGTCACCACTTTCTTGTGAAGCCCTTGGTGCTGCTCACTGCACTACCGGCTACAACACCAGGTAGGCTGTTGGTCTGATTTGAGTTCAGCCGGTCTTTAAGCATGCTAACTAGGGCAGTCAGATAGAAGGAATGAATAAAGGGGATGAACAAGAGAGGAAATTAAGAGCAAAGTATAGATGAGACTCACCTTTTTTCTTCAGCAGGGACACAAGCTGTTTGCACCCAAAGCAGTAACAACACAAAATAAACATTTGTTTTTACCTGCATTGGAATTCAGAATGTCAACAGCCAGTGGGAAGGTGCTGCAAAAGCAGAGGGGCAGTTTTTACTGTTATTACAGCACCGTTGATCCAATGAACTTTGTTTTAAGCTCAGGACAGGATGCACTTTCAAACCTTTCAATCCCGGTCTCAGGATCTCATGAAACCGTCACTGCTGGCAGAAGGAAATGTTGCCACAGCAGCCGCACCACCAGTTTCTCACCCTGGGGCCAGAGGACAGCCCTTGAGGCAGCAGCAGCAGCCGTGTCACCCTGCCAACATGCCATCCTGCCTCTAGCACATCCCTAACAGGCCCTGGCTGCCCTCCACTACTGGACACTGCTTCCAGAGACTTGGCTGTAGCCTCTCCGATCCCAAAGGGGCCTCTGCATGGGGTACAAGGTACCTACTTCAATACGGATGTCCTGCTCCTGGGGAACCTCACCCTCAGCACGCACCTCCACTGCACACGCAAAACATACTTACTGTTGGCAAAGTTGAAAGAACAATTACATTTACCAAAGTTTAGAAATGAAATCACCAAATACAGTACTTGTTTGTACTACTGAAAAAACAGCTTTGCCTTCCCCTGCCCCACCCCAATTCTTTTTTTTCTGTTCCTCTTGTGGTTTGTTTTTTTTTTTTTTTTTTAGCTTTTGCCTTTCCTTCTCAGAAGAGCTGAAGAACTGCCCTAGCATCCTGGCGCTTGGTCCCCCCAGAAAAATGTTGCACACCATGTGGTTCTGGCTCTCCTTCCTGCCACGTCAGACAGCCTCCTAAGGCAGCACTCTCCAAAGTGGGGCGCACAAGACAATCCACTGGGGCGTGGGAAGAAAACATTTTTTTGTACCATTAATAAAATTTAAAAATATTTTTAAAAATGGTGTTTATTCTATCTTTATCTCACTATTTTTTAGTTTCTATTTGCATGCACTTCACAGTGCACATAGTATATCAGCAGAGTAGTACAGGTACATAATTCATAAGCAAATATATGTGTACAGGGAGTCCGTGCTCAAAATGCTTTTTTTAAAATCAAGGGGCATATGATCAAAATGGTGAGACCCCAAGGCACGGGACATGCAGCATCCCAGAGATTAACACAGGTGCTCTGGCAATCCCCCCCCGCAAAAGAAGCGAGTGCACAGCAACCCCCCAGCGAGCCCGCGCAGACAACGAGGACAAGGATGCCGCGTGCTAGGAGAGGGGCAGCCCAGCCCTCTCGGTGCCGCGGCTTAGGAGCACTCAGGGGACATCACCGCGCAGGGAGCAGCCCCTGCTGATCCAGTGTGCTACTCCAGCCTCGCCACCGTGCATCACCTAATGTGTTTACCGAATCCAGAGGGAGATTTCTTGGAGACTGATGATACAAGGGGGGCTGACGGCTTCCTGTGAATCTTCCGATTAGATGGTTGTCCACCAAGCCCCATCCCCGTGGTCCTGGGAAAAACTGTCTCAAAGAACCAAGGAATTAATCTTACTGGCAAAAAGACATGCTACACCAAGAAATGGAGATGTTAAGGACTGATCAGCACAGCAACATGCTGCAAACAGTTAAAGGACATAATCCTTTTGCCTGGATCATCCGAGGCAGCTTCTCACCTTGCTCACCATCCTCCATGGAGGCAGAGCATTCTCAGCTCTGAGTCAGGCAGGGATACCAGACTCTACCCCTGGCGGCACAACCAAAGCACGCTGTGGCCGTAAGGAAAAGGAGGCACGTGTTCTCAAGGAGGGGCTGACGTGCTGTCGGGGAAGTACCTGCACCGCACACCGTCTCCTTCTCCGCTGCTGCAGGAGCGCCCAGACAACAGCAGCAGGCAGCAACCTCCCACTCCAGTTTTGCCTGCACACACAGCTGGGATCCCGCAATGCTTTCCATTGAGGAGGAAGGCAAGACAGCAGCGGCCTAAAATATACCTAAAATATCAGGACAAGCCTCGTGTGTTGCGCCAGTGAACAAGGTGGCACCCACAGCTCTTTACAACTTGACACAGATGTATGAAAAATGGAAGGGGGAAGTGGGAGAGGGAAGGAAGGAGGGCTCCCGGGAGGCACTGGCATGGCATAGCTGTAGCGGGTCACGGCAGTGATGGTGAGCACATCCACCCTCTCCGCCCTGTGGCATGTGAAGACACTCTTCAGTGGGAGACATCCACAGTCCCCTAGACCCCTGCGAGGGAGGGTTGTTTCTGCTGCTGCAGCAAACAGCAAACCCTGTTCAGCCAGGCACCCCCTCTCCCTGCCTCGCTTCTCCCCTCACTCCTGCCTCCAGTAAGTCCCACTTTCCCCAGCCCCATGGGCCTGTGCTTCAGTCCCTTCTCCTCCCTCTTCTCCACCCTACTCTGCCTCCTCCTCTTCATCCCCTGCCTCCTTCCACACATGTACAGACACGTGTACCTCATCTGCAAACACCTCTATCGATCTCATTCCAGATAAAAGAAGGGTGATTTGGTGACGGGAGTGGATTTATGGGCTGTCCGCAGCCCAAAGGCTCGTTCTCTTCCTGACTCCTAAATATAGCTGCTGCCGAGCGCGTGTTTAATGGAGCCGTCACAGAGGCACCACAGACTGAGGCTGATGGATGGAGAGGAGCGAATCACTTGGAAATAGGTGTGGAGAGGGAGGCTCTATATTTAGAGAAGAGGGAGCAAGAGGACACCAGGGCAGCCCGGTGGGATGGGCTGTGCCCACGGGATGGCAGGGGCTCGTCCAGACGTATGCAGCAGCACAGGCAGCCTCCAAAGGACAGGCACAAGCAGGGAAACAGGAACAGGGAACACAGAATGCTGGAAAACTATGGCCTGGAAACCAGGAGGAGCACGTGGATGGGTGCAGGCTGTACTCAAGCTGCTCTGCATGCTGCCTGTAAAGCGCTTTTGTAAAGTTTTTGAAATGCAATTCCTTCTAGGTAAGTCTGCCTAATACATTAGATGAAAAATACAGGAATATTAACATCCCATGGCTGATCAAGAGCACTCTGGACATGCCAGAGAAAAGGTTCTGGGAGAGAAGCAGCTCTCATGCAAACTGACTGGACAGAGAGCCCTGCTAGGCCAGGGTGGACTGACAAGAAGCGTGGGTGCCATTCCCATGCATCCTCCAGCACCTGGATTGTCCCCATCCTCTCTCCTCTTAGGCACCAACATTGGGTTGCAAACAGGAAAAAAAAACAACCACTCTATTCTGGAATGTGACAATATACCTTTTTCTTTCTACAGAATATTGCAATTACATTTCTAAACACTATTTAGAATTTAATTCAATTTAATCTTATTAAATGCAAGATTTAGGCACCTCTAATTATTGGCAGCAATTTCTCTTTCATCATCTGTTTTTGACCAACTGCTTCTGCATCACAACGAGCACCTTTACAGCAGGCATTCTCAGAGGTGATCAGGCAGAGGTGATCAGGCAGAAGTACCCCCCCGCCAAACAAAAGACTGGACCTTGCGGCCAACACGCCCCAACAAGCACCTTCCCTCATGGTCACTGGCTGCATGCCCTTTGGGCCACTGCAACGCAGATGCCTGTACCACAGCACTGAGTGAAGAATGACAAGTCATTTTTTGGAAACTGATCTCTTTGATCATCTGATGCAGCAGCAAGGACGTTACAGTTATCACCCAAGAGCTACATCAAACCACCTGAGAAGTCAAGGTCACAGCAAACCATAGAGTCATCAGGCAGATATGGAATTGAGGAAGGCAGATACCAGTTAGACTCTGTGCTAGTTGAGAAAGATGGCTTTAAATAGATGCTATCTTTTAAGTTGAAATGCCAACTAAAAGCAGTAACACGCAACTCAGAGGAGATGTGGTCTCAGGAACAGGGAAGGCTGGGGTCCATATTTGTGCCTTCTCAAGTACATGGACACTTCTTGTGCCAACACACCCACGGAGGAGGCTGACAGATGCCCTGTCTCAGTTTCAGTGATCCCTTATGAGAGTACTGATTCATTGCTTTTTGAACTGCCTCATCACCCTGGAAGAGACACCAGAGTCAGCTGATGCTCTCAGTGAAGACGAGTGGTGGGTAGTCTCATCCTCTTGCAGTGGCTGGACCACAAGCCTGGCTGACACTGTTCTCGGTGCCAAGGGAGAGCTGTGCTGCTCTGGGGGTACAGCCAGTGCTGGGACAGCAGGCAGAAGAACTCTCCAAAGCCGGGGCAGGGTTTGGTGGGAGAGCAGTGGTGCCACAGCATGTCTGAGAAGCAGCGTCTCAGCCCTGGAGCAAGCGAAGTGCTGCACTGCCCCCCTCCCCTGCTGCCCCCCCAGCACAGGCAGCCAGAGCACTGCTGCCCATTGTGGATTTCACCCACGCATCCCAAACCGTGCTCTCGAGCGCCTGACTCGGAGTAGGCTGATGAGCAGATGCCACCACAATTAAAGCCTCTTCCAGGCTCTGTGCCAGGCAGCCAATCTGGCTGGGGTGGCCTCAGATCGCCGGTGATGAAGAGAAAGGGAATTATCTCAGAAGAAGAGATGCTGAACTATGCTGAGGGGGGAAGGACACACAATGCCCGAGACCAGAGAGAAGCCTGATGCTCCTCCACACAGAGGAGGAGCTGGAGCAGGTAAGACGCTGGAGTGCATCACCTCTGTTGCCAAGCTGCGGTGACCACTGGCCAGTGCTCCCGGGGCAGGAGCGTGTCCCGTTTAGGCAGGAGCTCTGCCTGCCACAGCTGTGCGCCTTACTTCAAGTGCAAGCAAGCATGGAAGCTCTTGAAGTATGACTCTTGCTCTACTCATAGGGCTGCCAGAAAAATGAACTAATTCAAGTCCCTGCAGCACCTGGACCTGCTGACTGAAAACAGAGAAAAGCCCAAGAATGTATTTGCTTAGTGATTTCTGGTATTACTGCATTTTATGCAGAAAGCAAAACTAATTTATGCTTCCCATGAGTCAAATCATGACTGATTGCTATCCTAATGAAGTTCAAATACAACTTTTCTCTGACAGTGAATACTTTTAGAAGCCTTGCTGTATCATTCTTAGTTTCATACAATTTACATGCAAGATGTAATACATTTGGTGAAACTTTGGCCTGCATTACGCAAATGCACAGAGGAGATAATTGTATTAGTCCCTCTTGTCCTTAACTTATGAGTTATACTTGCAACACAATTATGCATGTTAGACTTTTTAGCTTATCTGTAACTGAAAAAAATGCAAATAAAATGAAAGTCTACTCTCAAAGAACTATCAGTCAGAGAGCAGCATCTGTGCATTACCTCTCACTGGGACTTAACAGCCAGGCTGTCAGTCTGAGAGGAAGGGGTAGATCAGTTAAAGCCGCCATGCCGAACCAACAAACACAGCAGAGCAGGACCTAGGAGGTTATGTTCAGCAGAAGGTCTCCACAGCTATTCCACGTGGATTTAGCCACATTTCTGCAACAAAGGTATTTCCAGAAGTGTCATCCAGGCAGCTGTAGTTGTTTCTGACTGAGCCCTAAGACTGCACGGACGGGACTCTGCCCGACTTCACCTTCCTCCAGCACGGTGCCAAGGTGCTTGGGGCAGGCAGTCCCTGTCCACATCCTCCTTGGAGGCCACGATGTGTCAGGGGAAGCACCGGCTGCAGCTCCCCAAGAAAACTGCTTGGGTTCTGGAGACACTGCCCCCATGAACTCATCAGCAGGACACGTCCCTCAGAAGAGGCCCACAACTCCTCAAGTCCTCCACAGCACCAGGGGAGGGGGGGATGAAAACACAATCCTAGTACAGATTTTTTTATTTCTGTTTTGTCTTTTTTTTTTCCTTGCTTGGTTGTTTTTTAAAAATAGATCTAAAACAAATCTATGAGTATCAGGAACTCCCACAAGCTGCTAGTTACCTCCAGAGATCATTCGTGCCAATGGTTTCCACAGCCAAATCCTAGGATAAAGCCTGGCAGTCCTGCACCAACACCTTTGTGCTAGGACAGACAGGGACTCGAGCTATGCCGCCATCTTGCTATCCAGAAGTCCAACAGCAAGAGGCCTCAGAGCCGTAACCCAGTGCAGGTTGGTTTGGGTTCCTGACCCTGGACCACACGCAGCAAATGGGGGACTTTGAGGCACAAGGACCCTACCTAGAGTGTGAAGACCCACGCAAACACCTTCGATACTGACAGCTTGGGTTACTTTGCTGCGTCTCCACCCACCACCCGGCACATGTCACCTCCCTCCAGACCAATCTCCCCTCCAGGGACAAGAGCCATCTGTGTAGCACACAAAGCCCCAGGAGCCACCTCCCCGTTATGGGGACCACAGCTCTCTTGATGCTTCAGGGGATCAAATTCCTCAGCGCAGCCTGGGACAAGTGTTTTTGCTCTGAACACTTGCACAAGTTACTGTCCCACCATTACAGGGACACTGCTGTTGTGAGCAATGGAAACTGGGCAAAGCTGCTCAGAGGCAGCTGTGGGTGGGCATGGCACACACTTGGTATGCTCCTTCTCCACAGTTCACAACACAGGCGAAATACAAACCAATTTTTAGCGGAGAACTTCCCATTCAGGGTTACTCTCCCACTGATGCTCAGTCAGAAACCAGGGCAACTACACCAGTAACACAGCTGCAGTGTCTCTACGGGACGGTGCCCAGGTGCCACCAAGCAGCATTTTGTTCATACTTTCACATGTTTTTCCCACCTTCCCAGATCTCTAGGGTTCAACAAATGGCACAGCAATGCTTTACACTGCTTCACCCTTTCACCATCTCAGCCTTCAACACTCTGCACAACAGGGTGACATGGCCCAAGGGCCGCACAAGCCCTAAAGTTCTGTGTATGACAGCACTGAGACAGCGAGGGGCTTCCTTCTCGTGTGTCTGAACAACAAGCAGCTAGAATAAAAGCATCCTCACTGAGACCAGTGAAGCAGAGGAGAGGGGTGATCATCCATTACAGCACTGAGGATCCACCTGCCATGAGACCAAGAAGGCCCTGCTGGCCTTTGGGCTTTGCCTAGTGCCAAGGAAGAGACAGCTTCAGGAGGACATAACAGCTGTCTCCCCAGATACATGAAAAGGTTATTGAGGAGACAGAGCAAAGCTCTTCGCCAAGGAAGAAGGAGCTACCCTCCAGGGGACGTAACATCTCCCTTCAACACCATTGAACCTACACAGAAACCTTTTTATGCCAAATGCACAACCATCTCCACACCTGCCAGCTGCAGCACTCTCATGGGACAAAAGCACTTCAGTCATATTTATGCTTCTCATCCTTGCCCTCGGCAGACAGAACCAATGTCCCCATGCCTTCCAGGGAAAGCTGCCTGCAGAAACCTTTCATGCGGACGATCCAGGTCACCAAAGCATGCCCGGTGTTGACCCACACCAACAAGCTGAGTTCTTTGTCCCCGTGCACTTGGGCTGAACTGCCAGCCCTCGTATGAATGTAGCATTGCATCTGTCCTCAACAGAAAGATAACACCACAGAGAGGAACAGTCACACCAAAAATTGGGCGTTTCTAGTAGAGTGAGTCTCCAGAGTGAAAAGGATCACACTGAAGATATGATGACGGCCAGGCCTGTGGATGCGTTAGTGCCCACAACACTCAGGGCAGCCTGCATTGAAGTTCTGGCTATGAGCTAGATCTTAACCAAAGCCTGTAATGTTTGGAGTTCACAAAGCATGTGGATGCTGACATAGCCAAGCTATCTGAGGGTGGCATACCTTATAAATGAAGTGTGTCTGTTCATCTGGCAAAATGGAAAAATACGAGTGCCTCTGGAGTATGCTCTTTTTCCCACAGTACCTAATTTTCTTGAGTCCTAACTTAAAGGCTTAGCTTAACTAGACCTTCAGGAGGTAGTGAGGACCATCAGAGTCAAAGTAAGGTTACATAACGGGAATGCAAGATCTTGGAGTCTGGTACTAGGTCTATTTTTAGAGGTGCAGGCTTTAGCAGGGGTAGGAAAGTGCCAGATGGCTGTAGCAGGGTCTGCTATGACCTCACTGATGGACAGGGTCACTTTAACAGAAGCTACATGGTGACAGACATCCAAGAGCACATATGTTCACACTGCTCAGAGTGTGCAAAGATGCAAGAAATCTGACATCCTGCTGAAGAGGCCCTGAAATGATATTCAGCAGACCCCACAGAGAATGGAAAGCAGCCTTCCCATGAGGGAATCACACCTCTGTGACAAGCTGCTCTTCGAAGAGTGCTGTCCCAACATGCAGCCAAGAGAGGGGATCACAAAGAATAAAGAGGGGAAGCTGGCAAGTGAAATTTGTCCCCCTGCTCATTGCCAAGCTAGGAAACCCACTGACAGCACAACCAACCTGGAATTTGGTGCCAGCTACGGGAAATGAAGATTCTAGAGATATGGGCACCCACTGGGCCACTGAGCATGGTGACACTGCAAGTAGCACAGGAATTACAACCAGAGCAAGTCTAGGGAGGATCATTTTTGTTTCTGTCTGCCAATCCTTCAAACACTACTCTCCTCCTGCTGAAGGAGCAGGAGAACAATGGACAGAGAGGGGTCCTTGAGTTGTAAGCATGACAGCTGAGGGGCCAAAAAGGCACCATTAACGATCTCTTCTAGATCTGGCTTAGCAAAAGATTGGCCATTACTCTACAATTCAGCAACAAGAAGCCAAAGTACTGATGATATGGCATCCTCCAACTTGAGCAGTAATATGAAAAGTGGGTGTGGAGGGAACCTTAAGGCTGATAAGGATCAATAACATGTTGCTGATCCATTGTGTGCCAAGAACATGGTGCAGAGGGAAGTCAGTGGAAAGGTTTAATCAGGTTTCCTTGCTCAGAGTGCTGATAAAGACCTGGAATAGTTACGGCCCTTGTTCTTTGCCTTAGGCCTTGGCGCCAGACCCGTTGTCTTTGGGACTGGCGCCAAAGACTGGCACACTCTCATTCTCCACAGTGACTTCCCAGACTGGAAGGCTCTGCAAGAAGACCTTTCAAGGAGGATGGTTTCAGGGAGGCTTTGCATGCTGGCAAACAGCAGTGGTCAGTGCAGATGCTCTGAACAAGGAGTGTGCTAGCAAAGGCTTCATTTTTTCCCCTCAGGAGCATGAGCATCAGAATCATTACTCTACTAAATGTAAGGAACACAACCTCCATGGATTTGCCTCACCTCCTCTTGGAGCTTTTAATCTGCACTAACTGTGGCAATGAGATCCACAACTCTGCACTGTGTGGAAATGGTTCATTTTGTGGAGTTAAGCTTGTTGCCTAATTTCATTGACTGTCCCTTAATTCACATGTTTAAACAAACAATAAATCACTGAACTTCTCCATAGTTTCTCAGACTCCCATTGTATTCTCCTGACAATCTCCCCACACTTGCCCCTTTTTAATTCAGTCTCTCCTCATCTGGAAACATTCTTGTAGCCCACAACTGGCAATCTCCATCTGCTGTAGAACCTGCCTGCTTATTTCTATCCTTTGCTTCTTATCTTTCAACCAGTTGTTTTTTTTTTTAAAGCTGAGTTTGAGAAAGCCTACTTAACAGCTTTTTGAATCAATCGTCATCCCAGTGGTTGTTGACTACTTCAAAGACTTGTAGGACATCTAGTGGACTTCCCTCTAAAAAGGTTTTAAAACGATGAAGCAGTAAAATATTGTTTTATTCTAGTTTTACTAATTTGCAAGATGCCAAAAAAAAAAAATAAAAATCAGACTTACTGGTTTCATATCCTGGCAGTGGTGCTTGTCTATTACAATAATGAAAAATAATGCAGTTAAGGCTAAAGTCTTTAAGCAAGACCTCTTTTTCCCCCTCATACATAGAAAAGATGATACCTACTGACTATGTAGTTTTTATACTAGTGGTAACTACAGGAGATGCTGAACAACAACTATGAGAGATTAGTACTTTAAAAATAGCAGTCCTAGGTAAGAGTTCTTAGCCAGGATCTTTTAAGGACTCACTGGTGCTCTCTCTGGAATAACGTTTTTGGTAAGCCCTGGAACACAGAGCAAGTAACTGAGGAGCAGAAGAAAGCTGAGTCAGTTGCAAGTGTTTAAAGGCTGGGTGGGGACGACTCTTGTAGTTATGGCATGAAAGACTGACACTGATCTTGAGGTACATGTATAAGCCAATAAGAACTTGATTATTTAACGGATGATAACTTGATGACATCACTCATTTTGACGTTACTCACGTAACAGCAATGCTGTATCGTGTTTTACCTTCAGAGCATGTATCGCAAACCAATTACAAAGTTATGGAGCAGATTAAGGTTGCTTAAGAGAAACTTAACCAATGCTCCAGGCTTAAGAGTGAGACACCCAGCCCCAGGAGGACCACCCACACTACCTGGGTTCCCTGTGTGGTTAATGGCAAGACAAGCACTACCAAAGGCCTCCAAGACTTGGACCCCCCGCACTACCTGGGCTCCCTGTGTGGTTAATGGCAAGACAAGCACTACCGAAGGCCTCCAGACTTGGATCCCTCTAATTTGGACTTGAGCTGCCTGAACCAAAAAGCTTCCTGGGGCAAACTTCAAGGGCATTTTCACATACACACACATTGGGACTCAGACTGTGCAGTCAGTTCTGCGGACAGGCACCTAATTAAGAGCAAAGCCTCTACCATTCCCCAGTTGCCCAGCAGCCTGAAGCTGGACAAACACTTCTTGCATACTCCAAAAGATAAGAAATGAAAAAGTTAACTGAGAAAAGCAGGGAACTGGGTACAGAAGGGATTTGTATCCATTTCTTTTAAGACTGTTGAGATACTGAAACAATAGGAAGTACACAGTACAAACTAAGAGTACCAGAAGATATTAGCAACTAATGAAACAGTTGCTTAAAAAAAAAAGACAGAAATACTAACTCACTGTCTGAGCAAATATCAAACACAGTGCCAGAAATTAATAAAACATAAATCAGCCTGAACCAAAAATGATCAGAAGACACTAACTACAGCAAGCTACCAGCAGAAATACCAGAGCTGAAACACCAACCAGCCAGTAGTCAGGCACAGAGATGACAATAAAAAAGATGTACTTCTTTCCACAATTTTGGAACAGGTAGAGATAAGCCTGAGCCCACCATGTGCAGACTAGTGTTTTGCTGAAACAAGAGAGATGTAGAATTCAGAATTATTCCATTTGGAGCCTACAGCCAAACATCTCCTCTCCTCCCAGGTTACAAGGAACAGCAGCACAAATCTTCGCTTCGGGGAGTCTCTTGTTCTTTATGCTCTGTAATGTCAATAAAACTATTCTGCTGAGTCCAAATACTTTCTGCAGGAGGTCAAATAGCAATGATGTGTTTGTATTTCTTTTATTTTTTTTTTAACTAAGTAACACTACAGACTTTTTTTTTTTTTTTCTTTTACAGACCTAAACAAATCAGCCCAGGAGAAACCACTTCAGGCAGCTGGGTTTTTTTTATATTTCAAATTCCCTTGCATTCTGAACAGTTCAAATGACAGTCTAAGTGTGCTTTAAGACAATCACATCCTTACTCCTTGGAGACATAGTGCAAGTGAGATAAACGGGCTAAGAGTGCCAAGGCATTGATAAGAGGTTCACACCTAACTGGCATGGGCAATCTTGGTACTTTTTACTGTTGCTTGATACACCCTGCTTGGCCTCAATACTCTTATACCCATCACTTTAAGGAACATGGATGTTCAGTTCATGCCCAGAACATGTGTAGTACCTAAACCTGACCACCTAACTACTCATGATACATGCATGTATGGTTTTTGTTGCTAAGTGGTCAAAACCGTATGAAGTGTTCTGTTAATAGAAATGTTAAGGAAAAGCGAATCTGGAAAGAATCTAGTGTCAAAACATTTAAGTTCCCACTTTGAGAAGCGTAAAAATCAGCAAATCTAACAGGTATTAGCTTTAAAACCTAAGCAGCACCTTGGGGTATTCATAACATTGACCTTTATTCTTGACCGCAAGAGGAAGCTGCCAGCAGAGCAGCAGATTAATTAAGACAGGAGGAAAGTTCAGAGAAACAAAGGGGATCAAGGGTAAAAAGTCAGCGCAGCCAGAGGAAGCCTAACATAAGCAGCAATATAATGGAGACAGGATCAGGCTTGGAAGGAAGTCAGTAAAGTGAAAGAGAAATTAAGAGGATTTTTAAAATGCTGGTATAGAAGTAGCCAGAGGACTCATTCCCACCCCGTGCCTGACAAGTGATGCATGTTGGAGGGGAAAGCAGCTCTGCTTGGAAGGCTGGACAGTGTACCAGGCCCAGGGGAGATCAGAGGTTATGTGAGCTCTTGGAGGATGGATTTAATTTGCATGCTTTTGCAGCAGCAGCTGGCTGGTCATGTCAATCAATGCTCCATAATCTACAGATCTATTGTTATCTATTGTCTTCATCCGTTTCTGCACATGCTCCAATGTGTTCATGTGCTGCATGCATAACTCCAGCCAGGACAGCGCTGCAGAAAGCTCAACACATGCTTTCTAGCTGCAGATGAGAAAATTCTGATTTCCCATTCTGTCAGGGAATTGTCACCTCATGAGTGGCCAAATGGGAAGAGCCATCTCTCTCCAGCCAAGAGACCGTGGTAACAGCACACACGTTTCTTGGACTGTTAACAAGGAAGCGACTTTAGGTTGCAAATCTACTCTTACTACCACTCTTTGTGTGGAAGTAAAGAGCTATAAGGATAGTACAGGAAATTGTCTCAAAGGCTTTGATAAAAGCAAAGGTGTATGGCAACCACCAGCCTCTCCTTGTGCACAGAACCAGCCATCCCAATGCAGAAGGCCATCAGGCATGCCAGGCATGATTTGTCCATAGTAAATCCATGCTGGTCATTCCATGCTTTTGCTCCCCTGCTTCCCTTGCTCCTCCTGTCCCAAGTTTGGAAATTCCTTCATGTTGCCTGTCCACCTGGGCAAAGTCTAAGCACTGAGTGCATGCCACCTGGGTCATGCACGATGACTTTGTGACCAGCAGGCCAAGCAGGGTTCCAGCTCAGTTCATGCTGAAGTCTTTCCCCAGGACCATTAAGTGTACAGACTAAAGGAGGGAACTGAACTCAAAGTCAGAAGGTGAAAGGCAGAGAGTCACAGCAGGGCAATTTGCAGCACTTGTGCTGCTCCCCAGCTGCGCCTGGTGTGTGAGCTGTCATTTGGTGTCCTCTGAAAAAGCTGCCTCCAAGCTTGTCACCAAGCGCGTGTGCTCATCACGCAGCACTGAAGTGCAGATCTTCTCCCCAGCGCAGCTGTAGTGGAGTGTTTGCATGTCCATCTTCTCGCTGGTCATTCTGCAATACCACATCCAAGAGCTGGAAAAGCGAAAGAGGGACCTTCCCTTCCACAGGAGCTCTCAGGATGGTGCTTCACCTCCCAAGGCTGGGCTTGCGCTGCTTTGACTCTCAAGCTGTTGCTCTGAGGCAGACGCCTCCTTAGAGGCTCCTTCCCCCCACTCTCAAAAAAACCCGCTCAGAAAAGCTGCAGTGTGCGGACTCGGCGCTCACTGCTCAGCCAGGGCTTCTCCTTTCCAGCCCTGGGAAGTTGAGCTGACTGAATTGTTTAATTTCCTGGGGTCTGTACTTCCTCTCCTAGTGTAGTCTTTCTTCAAAAAGCAAGGTATTTGCCAAAAGCAATGATTGCTAAGTTACAACAAGGTACATGGGTGCTACCTGTTAACCCCTACAACCAAGGAGAGCCAACCCATACAAACGGCCACAGGGGACACCAACAGCATCTCAGCTACATGACTACAACTCCACGCCATTGCTCTACACACCAGCCAGTCTCCCTGTGGATGAGGCTATATTCCCCCTTTAGTTCAATACCACCTCAGTCTTGCTTTATCCTAAAGTCCTCCAGAGGAGGACCACCATCAGTTGAGGCAGACTCCAGAATGTACCAAGAAAACAATAGAGAAGGTGGAAGACGTAACTTATCCCTTCACATGCAGGACACACAGAGATGAAGTTACGAAATGGGTACCGTAACAGAACAAGCTGACCTCCCCAAAGCCCGCTGCATCCCTCCAGGAGGGAGATGATCAATTCACTGCAGGAAATTAGGGAGCTGTATTTCATTAAGGTACGAAAATCCTCCACAATCTTCCTCCTCCTCTGCAACCTACACATTTGCATCACCTGAGGTTGGCATCGCAGGCGAATGAAGAACAACAGTGCCCTCTACCAAAAGAAACAGCCAACGACTTCTGCAACCTCCCATTCTGAGCCCAAGCAGCCGGGACAGAAACAGCCCTGCTCTCCAAAGGAAGGTAGGCTCAGGCTGGGCTCTGGATGACGTGGTCTGGGTTCAGACCACTGGGGCCGAGCATGCACACCAACACTTCATCTTCTTCAGTGGTGATGCGCTCCGGTGCCTCTGATGTACCACGGTGGAAAATACTGCTGACTGTCTTACACAACACAGGAATGGATGATTCAGAAACAGCAATACTAACCATTTTTTTTTTTTTAAATCCAGTTGTTATACCTTCTGCTCTTCCAATATCTATGCTGGCCACTAGGAGAGACAGTGAGGGGACAGGCCCAGCCAGCAAGATGCTCTCACTATTAGACTTGTAAATAATCTGAAGTACTCAATAATTGTTATTTCAATTTCAAAACATTTCTTACATGAGAAACTAGTTTCTTGATCAAAAGGTGGTTCAACCTCCTAATTTTTTCTTCAAAAAGCCTTTCCACAGCGGGAAGATGGTAACAACGGTAACTGTTGGTGGTAACACTTCCACCACCTCCACTGCTACCCATAGGTACTGAGGAAGTAACCAAATGCATCCCTGTCATATGAGGGGGGTATATTCCACCCTTAAATTTTTTTTTCTTTTCTCAGAAAAAGAAGAAATGTCAAAGACTAAGTCCACTAGGAACTCACTTAACATGGTTTCATGTAATAGTAATTTAGATGCTATGATGATGGAAAGCAACTGGAAATGTTGCCACAAATGGATAGGCAGACCAGGAGCAGTAAGGAGAGAGATTTCTGCCATGCAAAACAGACAGTTCCCTGTCTACCCTTCTCCACTGACTACCATGTCCTTCCACAGGAATCAAAGCGAGATAAAAAGGGAGATATCTGATAAAGACAATACTCGTGCCACCGTTATTGCACACCCAGGATCGGCCTGAGCTCTTAGTCAGTCCCAGCCTCCCACAACACGCCCTCCACAGCCCTGATCACAGCCAGCATCAGTGACTTCCCAGTCTGTGCAGCTGCACCCCTGTGTCTCCCAGTGCTGAAGACCTGCCCATCCTTTGAGAACCCTTACCCCAGAAAGCAGGCGTATCTGCAGCACACCCACCTCCTGGTCTTGTAACCATCTGAACCATGGCACTGCCAGAGCATCCCAGGTCTCAGCTGCTTCAGAGCAAGGAGACAGCTGTACATCCCTGAATGCTGGGGAAGCAGCCACAGGAAAACCCAGACCCCATATGTCTGCAAGTGCTCTTCAGCCCACCAGTTCAGGTGCAGCCTAATTAAGTTTGCAAAGAGCTTCCCTACATTTCTGTCCACAAAGGCAGATTTGTATGTGGAAGCAGATAAACAGCCCAGAATGTTTCCTAGAGGAGACGGTACACCATCTCTCCAAACAAACACAACTTGAGAGAGGTAAATAGTAGCAAGGTGATACCCAACAGTCTTGGATTTCTACCAAGGCCAGGTTCCAGGCTTGCAGTGCATGTGGGAGCTTATGCACTGTTCTCACACCTTCTCTCAGTCCACGGACGAGTTACTGTGACAACAGGCTGCTTGCACATATGCGTCGAAGCATTTGGCACATTCTGCTTCACACACCCAAACTTGTCCTTTAATTTCTGGGTGTCGCTTCCTGAGAGATCAGCGAGCTCTGTATAGCAGGTGAGGTCTGTTCCACCACTGAAATTGGGTGGGAGAGACAGTCAGGATCCACTGAAAAAGGTGACTTTGAAAAATGCGAGGGAGTGAGGGTCAGCGGAGAGAGAGACGATAGCTCAGGGTGAAATGAGCCCAAACTGGATGCTGACACTACCACAGGACTACCACATCTCAAGGTATAATAAGTAAATTAATGTTTTACAGTGGCTGCAACCTATCCCAAACAGCTACTTTGTCTTAACTGCAGGTACCAAATGTTCCTCTGCAATTTTAACCAAAGCTGCAGGTCCTTCTCCCAACATTTCCCTGGACCACAGACTCAGGACTACTCTATAACTAACCCAAAGCAAGAATGAGTTGGGTTCAAAGCAGAGGTGCAGCCATTCCAGTGCCAACTTCAGCAGAAAGTTGTCCAACAGTTGATAAACCACATCCTGACAAAACTAATATTTAATTTAATATATTGTAAATACTCCCTATTGATATTACTGAGATTTGTATGTGCAAGCTTAGCACGTACAGAGTCCCAGCCCTACTAGCCATTATTCAATTCCTGTCGAAGAAGGGATCCCACCATCGAGGCTTCAGTTCCTCGCTGAGCACACAGAAGCTGCCCACATTTTTAATTCCTCTTATTAGAGCAGCAGAGTTCCCAACAGCAAGCGCGTGCACACGAGAACAAGACCGATGTGAATTCAGTTTCCTGCAGACAGTGATCATCAGAATGACAGTCAATTCCAGATCAGGTGTTAATGGCTCCCCATGCCGTAGCACTAACGCCTCCCACATACTGGAAATGCCTTGTACGAGTCATCCCAGGTTCACATCTGTCTTGTTCGCAGCCACATGATGCTACAGTCATCTGCTGAACCACTAATATGCCTCCTCTTGTTGTTTCAAGAGGTAAAATGTTAGCTTGTAACTACCGAGAAGATTTTCTGTTAAGTGCAAGATCTTGCATTTTATCTTACTGAATTTCATCCTATTTCTGTTATGCCAACTCATCCAGCTCTGAAAGTAAGACGTTCTC
Source organism: Scopus umbretta (assembly GCA_013400535.1). Classification (NCBI taxonomy): domain Eukaryota; kingdom Metazoa; phylum Chordata; class Aves; order Pelecaniformes; family Scopidae; genus Scopus; species Scopus umbretta. The sequence continues at coordinate 27,450 of VZTL01043772.1, read as the reverse complement.
ACCTCATAAAACGTCACAAGGAAACATTAGCAGCACATTTCAGTTTTCTTTTGGCCACAGCTACTAGTGAAAACATTTAATAGGTGAAATCGTTAATCAGCTAGTGACAGAAGACAGATTTCCAGTGCTCCCCCACATTTCCTCCAACTTTATTAATAATTTCCCACATTACACTGTCCTGAAATCCAAGCAAGCTGGAAGAGCAGCACTTCCTTAGCCAACACAGTCAATCAATCTCCTTTAGCACAAAAACGTTCCTGGATAAACGCCATTCTGTCCTACCTCTTTTCCCATCTTCCCCTATCTCTCTCTTCCTTCAAAATCTGTTTTAAACACTTTTGTACCAGTGAACTCGGAGCATGTTAACTGGGGTTGCCCAGAGCGCTCCCACACACGAGGTTCACTGTTACCTCATTGAAATCTTTGCTAATCTGCCAGTAACTTCCCCTATTATTTTTTTCAGAATGCTGGTATCACCTGTTTGTTGGGGGCTGCATGGGCAGGGCTGCTCCCAAAGGGAGGTGGGCCTGGAATCCAGGAGACCCCACAGCTGGCATGGCAGAGGCCTCGCTGGCCATGACTCAAGCAAGGCCAGCAGGACAGACCCAGAGATGCTGGCCAGATCCTGGCCAGGCCCAACCAGGAGTCCAGCTCATAAGGCAGTAGCACAGCAATGGGGCAGGTCTCAAGACAAGCCAGGAAGCCAACCTGCAGGTTGGGTTTAAGGCCAGGTCTAATGATCACTGAGCAGGTTTACAGTCATGAGGCAGGTCTGAGGTAAAGCTGGGAAAAAATCAGTCCATGGGTTGGAGTCTGGACCAAGAAAATAGAATAGAATAGAATCATTAAGGTTGGAAAAGACCTCTGAGATCATCTAGTCCAACCGTCAACCCAACAACACCATGCCCACTAAACCATGTCCCAAAGTGCCACATCCACACGTTTTTTGACCCCCTCCAGGGATGGGGACTCCACCCCCTCCCTGGGCAGCCGGTTCCAATGCCTCGCCACTCTTTCAGGAAAGACATTTTTCCTGATATCCAATCTAAACCTCCCCTGACACAACATAAGGCCATTTCTTCTCATCCTATCGCTAGTTACTTGGGAGAAGAGACCCACACCCTCCTCACTACACCCTCCTGTCAGGAAGTTGCAGAGAGCAATAAGGTCTCCCTTGAGCCTCCTCTTCTCCAGACTAAACAACCCCAGCTCCCTCAGCTGCTCCTCATAAGGCTTGTTCTCCAGACCCTTCACCAGCTCCGTTGCCCTTCTCTGGACACACTCCAGCACCTCAATGTCCTTCCTGTCGTGAGGAGCCCAAAACTGAACACAGCATTCGAGGTGCGGCCTCACCAGTGCCCAGTACAGGGGCACAATCACTTCCCTACTCCTGCTGGCCACACTATTCCTGATACAAACCAGGATGCTGTTGGCTTTCTTGGCCACCTGGGCACGCTGCTGGCTCATGTTCAGCCGGCCATCAACCAGCACCCCCAGGCCCTTTTCTGCCAGGCAGCTCTCCAGCCAATCTTCCCCAAGCCTGGAGCGTTGCATGGGGTTGTTGTGACCCAAGTGCAGGACCCGGCACTTGGCCGGGTTGAACCTCATACAGTTGGCCTCTACCCATTGATCCAGCCTGTCCAGATCCCTCTGCAGAGCCTTCCTGCCCTCAAGCAGATCAACACTCCCATCCAGGTTGGTGTCATCTGCAAACTTACTGACATGCACTGAATCCCCTCATCCAGATCATTGATAAAGATATTAAACAAGACTGGCCCCAATACTGAGCCCTGGGGAACACCGCTTGTCACCGGCCGACAACTGGATTTAACTCCGTTCACCAGAACTCTTTGGGCTCGGCCATCCAGCCAGTTTTTTTACCCAGTGAAGAGTACACCTGCCTAAGCCATGAGCTGCCAGCTTCTCTAGGAGAATGCTGTGGGAAACAGTGTCAAAGGCTTTACTACAGTCCAGGTAGATAATCCACAGCCTTTCCCTGATCCACTAGGCGGGTCACCTGGTCATAGAAGGAGATCAGGTTGGTCAAGCAGGACCTGCCTTTCATGAACCCATGCTGGCTGGGCCTGATCCCCCGGTTGACCTGCACATGTCTGTTGAGCATACTCAAGATGAACGGCTCCATAGCCTTCCCTGGTACTGAGGTCAGGCTGACAGGCCTGTAGTTCCCCAGATCCTCCTTCTGGCCCTTCCTGTAGACGAACAACACACTGGCAAGCCTCCAGTCATCTGGGACCTCCCCTGTTAACCAGGATAGTGGCCTGGCAAGCAATTCCACCAGGTCCCTCAGTACTCTCGGGGGCAAAGGTGGCATGAAGTACCTCAGACTATTCCTCATCCTTGTTGGCAATGCTCCCCCCCCCATCCAATAAAGGATGGAGATTTTCCCCAGCTCTCTTTTTGTTGTTAATGTATTTCTAAAAACATTTAATATCCCTTACAATGGTGGCCAGATTGAGTTCTAGCTGGGCTTTTGCCTTTCTAATTTTCTCCCTACATGACCTGAGGAGATCCCTGTACTCTTCTTGAGTTGCCTGTCCCTTCTTCTAAAGGTGGTAAACTCCCCCCTTTTTTTTTTCCTGAGTCTGATGGTCTACGGCTAGCCACAGGCAAGACCATGACTGAGCTGGAGACCAAGACTCCTCCAACATAGTTCAGACAGCTGAGCTTAAATAGAACTAACTCCTGGGACCAGTGGTGTGGGAGGAGACCTCAGGTGAAGCTGATCAGGGACACTAAGACATATTAGTGCCCTCAGGGCCCTGGCAATGCTCTCCCCAGCTGGCAGTATCAGTCCCACCACAGCCCATCCATCCAACATCCTGCCTGTTTTGACAGGGAACTGTTCTAGTAGATTTGAACCTTTATCTAATTAGCTTTGATCTTATCTCTTTCTTGTTGCTTAATAGCTCTATATCCTCTTTCCTTACTCTTTTATTTGTACAGCTGAAGAATCTACTATCACTGCTCTTAACATTCTCAAGGTCTAGCTCAGCTGAGTTTTTGGCAAGCTGCATCTTACATTTATGATTTCAGATCCCCCTGACACAGATTTTTTTTTTTTTTTTTTCCAGATGAATCTTAGTCTTTGTTCTTTGAGAGCTTCGCTTATTCCTGGAAGCCTAGGGACAATCACATTTGGATTCCTTACCTGCAAGATTTCTCTTTTGCCAAGAATATGTTAGGGCAGGTCTTTGTAGCTCTGACTTAAAATATCCACTCAAAATTCCACCTCTATTTTAACTCACTGAAGATAGTAAATTCCATTTACTTCACTACATTTTTCTTCAGCAAGTGTAAAAATCTAGACTCTATCCTTATTACCAGAATATCTTAAACCTTAATTTACAAAACAATGTAAAGGTATATATTTTTGTCCTATCTTTGTGTCTGCACAGACCATGCATCACACACTTTCTACCTTCAGCTTTATCATTACCTTTACCTTTCCTTAAAGCACACATGTGCTGCTCTGGCCTGTTCTCACCCATAACGGCTGTTGTGCTGACCAAGTCACTTGGCTCAGCTTCTTCCCCTCTGCACTCATGAGCTGGCATTTGTATTCCAAATACCTCAGCCTTATCTTACCAGCCACCATCAATTTAATCGGCAGAGAAGATAGCCTATTCTCAGAGCAGTCTGCCTGCTTTCCTGTTGCTTTCACCTGTCCACTCACCTCATCTCTTGTGTTCCTTTAGGCAAACGTCTTATCTGATTTTCCTCCTCTTGTACTAAAACAAGCAACGCAGACAGCAGCCTACCCAAATCACCTCCCTTCATTTCTTGGTTTAAAGCCACTTTGATTTCTGAGGGACAGGATGTTTGGGTAGAGTCCCTTCACCGAGCACTCCCTCTCTCAATGCTTTCACTGGCTGGGTAGCAGGTGACTTACCAGCACTCAGAACCACCATTTGCATGTGCCTGGGGCATCTCCACTCCAGGCAATGGGCTACACTCTAGCACAAGCCACAGGGGCACAGGCCTCCTTCCCTCGATGATGCCCATCAGGCAACTCATGGTCAGTGACCTGGTGCTCTCTAAACCCTGAGCTACATGGTCCTTAGGGATATGTTGAGGAGGAGAGGAAGGAGAATGGGAGGTAGGCATACACATGGGCTAGACATGTTGAAAAGCGGTCACTGACAAACAACCTCTTCTTCTGTTTCATTTTAGTCAGAGCCCTACATGCTTTCACACCATGAAAGATCATCTTCCTACATCACTTGGGAGACAGATCTGCAGTCTCCCAGGTACTTGTGTAAGTGCTGCCCACCCATGGTACCTCTCATGTCCCCTGGTGACACTCCGCAGCATCTCTGCAAATGTGAATGAAGCTCCATGTGGCTGCTCGACAAACAGGGGTGGGAGTACCGTCCCGCTGGTCCCAAGCTCCACCACTGCCTCCACTGAGGGAAAGACATTCCTGTGCAGAATCACACAACGCAGCTTGAGATCTGAGGGGAGGCGCTCCCATTGCCCAAAGGCAGGTCTACACACCATAATCTCACAACGGATCCAGAGACAGGAAGATTTGACTAGCTGATGTTTGCATGCAGGTTCTTACACCCACAGATCTCAGACAACCAAGAGCTATGAGGACGCCCTGATGAGCTTGATCCTATATTGGCAGAAAGACAAGGCCTGTTTCAACCACATGGAAGGCACAAAAAGACTAATTCCCTGAATCCAATAGAAATGTCACACCGCTTTAAGTAGAATATAGGGTATGGTGTCAGAGTAGCTGCAGACAGGAATAAAAGTGTGTAATGAAGTGATGGGATTGATAATTAGAACTCAGATCTCCTCTCGGGATGTCAGGATGATACAAGGAGGATCATCTCTATGGGGAGACAGGCAAAAGCAGAGATCTCTGACTCAGTAGGGCCAGAAGAAATACATTTAGAACATACAGAAAGTTTAAGTTATTTACCAAAGAAACTCTGTTTAGGCTCCAAAGGATTTCTGTTCCACAGACAGGAGATATCTAAGGAGACCCTCACTCAAGTGAGAAATGTAAGTTTCTGCCTTGGGGCCTGTAACAGAGGTGGGCAACCAGGACACCTTCCTTCAGAGTCAACAAGCACTGCAGTGTCTATGAACTGAGACCTGGGAGGGAAGTGCTGACCCAGAGGCATCCTTAGAGAAGAACTTGGCTCATTTAGGTAGACCAATATGCAGCTCATGGCCTTTTCCCTCAAAGCATGAAAATACATGCAGGTTAAAGGAACATCCTCATACCATCTCCAAAATGTCAACCCTGAAAGTTACACCCTCTGAATTTCAATGAAGATCACAACGAATTTCCTGAGCTGCTCTTGTCCTTGTCACAGTCATCTTCAATCTGTTCCAACATGAGTCTAGTCAGGTATCTGCCATGCAACTCTGCTACTTTCCTCAATCAATAAACACAGTTGGAGATGTCTGCATGTCTGGCGTAGCTTTGTTCCCCAGCAAAGTATAGTCAGGCCAAAACCTTTTCATCAGTGCACAGCCCCATCAGCTGTTAGGCTACCCTTAAACTCATAAGATAGATACTTCTCTTTCTTTGATCTTGATGAGAAGTGGCAGAGCAACATCATGTCCATGCAGCTAAACTTTCTTCTGTGAACAAACATCGTGCCCTTATCCAAACTTCTGCAAACAATCTGTACCTGAAAACTGTGCCCAAGCTTTGTCTGGAAAAGTAGAAGTCAGCAAAAGCCAAAACCACCCAGGGGGACATGCCAACAACTAAACAGTATGGACAACTGGAGGAAAATGCTCATACCTCTGCTCCAGCTTTAGTGTCTAAACACCATCTGTTTTTCACATTTCACTACACAATTTCAATTTAACCCAAACATAACATTCTCCAAGAAAGCACCGAGCAAACATGAACTCCCAGATAAAGGAAGGGCTTATAAACAACATTGATTAGTCTACCCTCTTTTTGACTCAGCATCACAGAATGACAGGGCAAACAGCCCCTGCACACTGAAATAGCTCCAGAGTAGAGGGCGGAAGGTAAAACCTCCTCAGTGGAACTCGTAACTAATCAGTCCTAATCACCCCTGAAAAAGGAGGAATATCCCATTCAAGTCTTCACTGACATCAAACATTTCCCATCAGCACATCAGAAACACATCTCTTCACTTCTACTGGGCCCAGAGCATAGCTGAGTTCACAGCATTGCACTCAGACAGGAGCCTTCTCTGGCCAGGAGAGTGCAGAGGCATGGGTGACCAGTGCAGTAAGATGAAGCACACACAAAGGTAATTTTAAGAAAGAATACAAATGAGCATTGGGAACACAAGCTGGAACTGCATATTGGAGAGCTAACAGCTGAACCAAATCAGAGGTGGGCGGAGAAGAGCTGTGATGATTAGACCCTGCAGCTTTGTAGTGCTACCGGTGGAGTTCCACTCCCACTACCCTCCATGGCCATGAGACCAGGTCCCAAAGGCACCTAATACTTTATCCACAGGGACTGATATGCAAATGTCCCAGAGGACATGCAACCTGCCACATACTCATCACAGTATGCACAGTTAGTGGCTCACTTTTGGAATCCAAATGTCTTGGTAGGGAGATGGCTGAGGGTGCAAACATTTAAAACTCTCAGGAAGGACTGGGATTAGAGCACAGAAAAGACTTCATAAGTGGGTTCAGGCTTCCCGAAACTAATTCAAACTAGTTGTTGTGCAAAGCAGAGAACTGTATTTTCCTGATTTTCTTATCTCTTCTACAACTTTGTTTCCAATTTTGCAATCACGGTTTAAATCTTTCACCAGAATCCAGATGTGTGAATTTTAAAGCTTACTTAATATGCAAAGTGAATATCACTGAATCTGTCAAATCAGGACCACCTCTCCTATCTCCTAAGTAATACACTGGAAAAAAAAAAAAAAAATCCAGACGTTCTCTTCAGTTGCTTTACACTGGGACAAGTTCAGGCTTGCCAGAAGTGTTTTCCACCCAGTCCTCAGGCTGGGAGAGGAATGCTGCCCGGGCCGCTGTCAGTGACAAAGGGTAAGCTGGAAACCCCATGACAGCAGGAAACCCATTAAGTCACAGTGACCTCCAAGAACATCGTACTGTTTGGCACATGCAATCTGCAGCTCCTCCTGACACCGCTGTCCTCCTCGAACAGCAAATACCTGTTAGGTGGTGGCTGGCATGATGGCTGGAGATGGAGGGTCAGGAGTGCCAGGGCTCAGTCACAGCCATTTTTAAAATTTTCTATGGGACTAGAACTAACACATGTAAATTACTCAGGGTCCATCTACTGCTTTCTTTTGAAGTCTCCTACAACGTAATGCGGAGTTGGAGGTTCAGATCAACAGTCACATTCTCTTGCTCCATCACCCACTGCCGCCTGCAGAAGACCCTGCCACTGCAGCAGTCTCCGTAAAAGGGACTGATGATTGCTCTCCTCATGACGGTACCACACACTTACCATGGATCAGCATGTCTGCTACTGGATGCTAATGCACTCAGTAATATAAACTAACACCTTGAGCAATACAGTTCTTCAGATGCATCCATGGCCCACTGCAAAGAATGGGCAAACTCAGAGACTGCTAGAAATTTAAAATGAATACTTCTACATTTCCAGGGCTGCTCAGTCTGTCTGCTGAGACACACTCAGATCTAAGAAAACAGCTTACCTTGCCGTGGATCATACTGTCGCATCTGCACCTCCTCAACACATTCTGCCGGGAACCAGCCAGTCCTTCCTTTCACGGTTCCTTCCCAAAAGCCACCTTCGCCAATACTCAGCACTGTGGGAAGAAAGAAAGAAGTACGTGAGAATGAGCAGGGCTCCCAGAAAAAGGGAAGGCCAGAATGACCATCGTATAGCAGCGTTAATGCAGTGGAAACATGAAAGGGCACAGAAAATTTGTCTGGGGTCAGGAGTGGTCTGGAGGAAGAAAGCACCTCAAGAAGCCTTCAAAAGTTTATTTCACCCATGTCCAGAAGGCAGACAGTATAGGCGATGGCCTTCATGCAGCCACGTGCTGCGAAAATTAAACAGCGAACTGGTAGCATCAGTCTTTGTAACAAGGATTGTTGATGGGCGACCCAGACGTAACAAGGGCTTTGATAAAACCCTTTCCTGGAAACACGCTACCTACTGTAAATTCTGACATCCTCAGAGCAACGGAGAAATCACAGCCCTGTAAGGAAAATAAGATGGGGAGAGGGAAAGAAAGTGGCGAAAGCGACAATACAAGTCACTCTGAGAACTGGGGTGTCCTGACTGGCCCGTGCTCAAAAAACCAAGAGCTGTTTCACTCTAAATGACAGCAGATGGGAAGGTACTTCCCTGGCAGCGAAATTCTCCCAACCCATTAAGCCTTGTTTTTACTTGCTCAAAGCTTAGAGAAACAGAAAGGAAGTCTTGAAATGTGCTCTGAAGATTAAATGAATTCAGAGTCAAGGAGATTTTAACAGAGAACCACATCAGGAGCGTCCTCATTAAACCAGGGAACCATCAGCTTGAACTCCTCACCAACTGCTGGCTGAAAAGGATGGCTTTCAGGTAGCCAGGATACAAACTACTGAACAGCTACAGACAAAACCAGCACTTCTTATTACACCTGAAGAACGAACTGGGGTCCAAAGCAGACTAGCCAGCAACTGTGGCTGTTACAAAACAGTTTCAGGTTTCTGCTATGAAAACCATTGCCAGCAAATGTATGTTTGATGTCAGCTGTCAGCTCCCAGCTCCCTGCAACCGGACCCCCCCCACACACCTTATGCTAACAGGCTCTGCAAGGAGGATCTGGATTGCTTTGGGACATTTAAAAATGCATCAGGTGTGACCATTACATTTTCCTATGGCCACAGAGAAAATGATTGTCATTCCCAGAGCACCCAAGAGAACAAAAATGTGCACAATGCAAGAGAGAAAAAAGGGAGGTGAGAAAAATCATCAATCTTTCTGGATGTTCCCCATTTATATATTGTGTCCAGAGTGCCCAGATATTACTACCCCCCTCCCCCGTTTTATCCAGAAAATGGTGGATGCATGCCTCTCAAATGAATGCAAGCACTCACAAGGCCAATTAATTGCACCATCCTGATCCAAGAAAGCAGAGAAGGAGAGCAGTTACATAGGTTTTGAGGTTACTGTGGCTCACAATGCTTTCCTAACTCTTTGTAACACAGTGGTCTCTGGAACAGATTGTGAATTAATGTGTTAGATATAGTCTATAAAATGCTATAGATCAAGAGAAACGGCTGCATATCACCCGAAAGTGATAAGCTTTTGATACATCCTTTGGAAAACAGCAATTCATTTGACATCCAGACAAAAAATAAACAGAAGAGTCAGCATCCTGGGGTCCCTGCTGTCAGCGTGAAATCTCAAACGATCTCAAAAGTATTCTCTCAGCGTTATCTGGATAACAAGTTCTTAAAAACAAGCCCACCACATCAAGAGATCCCCTTGATTAGCACAGAGATGTGGGGTTTCTTGGGACTTGCTCTGAAACTTCAGGAGCCGTTATAAACCCCACTCATACAAAGAGGGGACACTAAACTGGATTCTTAAGCTCCTCAACAAATCCCTGGACAACAGGTGAAGTAAAAGGCTGACGTCGGGTCTATTGTAAACTTTCATCATCTTATACTTTTCTCCTATGGCTGTTTCTCCAACTTTTGTAACTGTAACTTAACTGTGTGGCTTTGATAGCAGAAAGTTCATCTTCCTTCTGAGCTTGCCTATGATCTGAAATATACTCAAGTGAATTTGGCTGTTAAAGAGAGAGCTGCAGAGGTAGAGACTGCAGGTATGCAGACAAGTCTCAGGACTTGACCCAGCACAAAGGCAGTGACCTTGGAGGCTGCTGGATGCTCCCTCCAACCATCAGGCAGGCCCCCATAAAAGATGAGGAACCTCCTGTGCCTGATTACCAAAAAGGCCCTTTGGCAATGGGACGACAGTGATGAGGCAACCAGAAAGCACAGGAAAACGTTTTCTTACTGTCTCGTTCTCCTGAGGCTGTGCTGCAACCAGGCAGAATGAACAGAGCTGATCAGCAGTTTTTCAGCTCTAGATGCAAGAAACCACCAAGCAAATGAGACCACTGGTACAATCCCCAGCAACCGGATCATTGATCCTCAGTAGGAATAGCTCTCATGATAAAACTCTTTGATAATAATAAAATTTGTACCAGAAGGGCATGCAAGTATCCTACGGCAGTGCATGGTGTCAGAGCCACACAAACAGCTGTTACTGCTCATCTTCTCCATAGCGCAAGGATTCTCCACAATTCCCAGTATCCCATCGCTCCTCACTTTTTACCTATCACATCAGAACAGGCTGGGGACTCTGCAGAACACACAAAAATGCCCAGTTTGAAAAGGTGAGCTCTCACTCCCAAAAAGCCATCCTCTCAGATTACCTCCCCATGAAGACACTTCCACATACAGCTGAAATGGTGAGGCATCTGGCCATAAAGGGCCATGGAGGCTAGCATGCCTAACTCCTCTCTCCTGGATGTCTCTGCTTCACCGTAGCACAGGGAGCCGGGGGGGAGGCAGGAGCACCGTGCTGAAATGACCACACTGCTGCCTGTCACCTCTGTGCCATCCTGCTGTCCTCCACTACCCCCAGGGTCCCTCCCTGCACCTCCTTCAGCATTCAGGCTTCATGCATGTTAGCTGCACTACTTTCTGCCCCAGCTGGTAATCTCTACACAAATCCCTGTGTAATTAGCTCTCTTCATTAGTGCAGTGGTGCCTTCCAAGACAAAGGCCTATAAGGAAAATGGTTTATTTTCTCTTTTCCTGTCTTGATCCAAGGTATCAGCAGCGCCAACCATGCAGGAGTCCTTGTGCTCCTGGTATGTCCCTCAGGGCCAAAACCTCTGGGGAATTCGCTACTGCTGCTCCTGGGTGTTCAACAGCCGCCCCGAGCGATGTGTAGGTCTGGAAGGGAAAGCCATCCTTCCCAGGTAAAGCAGACAAGTGACAGTGGTGGGAATACAACATAAGGCTTAACTCCCAATTGGCAGATTTATGGGATTTTCAGCTCAGGGAAAAAGAGCGTGCAATTATGCACACAGCAGCATACCTTACCCCGACGTGGACCACAGTCCTACTGCCAGACTGGGATTTCTGTTGCTGGTAACTGAGTAGACAACTTTTTTTTTTTTTAATTAGTTAACAAATAAATACCTCAATTACTATGGTATTTGATATCCCAACTGGCAGAAGGCACAGGTACATCCACACCCTACCACGTGCTGCTACCTTTCCAATTCAGCTCCCTCCTAACACTTCACAGACAGCACTGTCAGATTTATCCCTGCACCCATCACCATAGAGCCCATGTCATTCATAGCTAAATCCACACACCAGAGGTATTAATAAATTAAGCACTGCTCCATGCCAGCCGAAGCAAATTCCCAAAGAAGAGGAACTTCACGATTGCCTGTATCTAGGCATTAGTCCTATAGGAAGCAAGGGAAAAACAAACAAACAAGCAAGCCTGATTTACAAGCCAAACAGGAGACTCATTTCAGTCTTTCCTCTAGATCTTTTCTTGAGATGCAAATGCTCCTGCTCTCCAAAGGTTATAATGTTGTCACAATTTGGAACAGACCCAAATCCTGTACCTTATTTCCCACTGCTCTCATCCATGCTTTAGAAGCTCTGCTAACAGTTCCCAATGGAAAACTTCCCTTTTCTAGTACTTCGTATTTCCAACTTCCAAACCAGCCCTTCGTGAGGAGAGCTCATCCAGCTCTCCAGAGCTTTCTGTTCTTGTATTGTCATGCTTGGCTTTTCAATCACATAGTACTCCTTTTTAAGAATTGCTGCTTCTTGATGGTTGGAAGGACTGAAGTTTCAGCTTGTCTGGCATCAAGCTGAGCATAGCTTTTAAGGTAACACCAAACTCAGTCCATTCTAATGAAAGGAAAAACTTAAAGTTGTCCATATTTTGTCAGTTTGTTTCTGAGGATGTTACATCACACAGCATAAAAACCTTGCTCAAGCCAAGACAAACAACGTCCACTGCTCTTCCCTCATCCAACAAACTAGTCACCTTGCTGTCGAAGGCAATCAGCTTGGTTAAGTAGGATTTCCCCTCCACAAATCCAAGCTGGCTACTCCCAGTCACCACCTTGCCCTTCATATGTTTGGAAATAGTTTCCAGGGTTAGTTGCTCCATCACCTTCCCAGGGATCAAGACTAGACTCCACAACCTCTGTCTTGCTCTTCTTGAAAACAGGAGTGACATTTGCTCTCTTCCAGTCATCAGGAACCTCTCCTGACCACCATGACCTTTCAAAGATGATCAAGAGTGGCCTGGGAACGCCATCAGCCAGTGCCCTCAACAATCATGGGCGCATCTCATCAGGTCCCACGGACTCATGTATGTCCAGTTTGTTTGAATGCTCCCTAACCGTACCCTCCTCCACTGAGGGTATGTCTACTTTGCCATGGACTATGGCAAGTGGTCTCAAGGACCTGGGATTGTTGAAGCCTCGTTTTACCAGTGAAAGCTGAGGTGAAGAAGGTAGGTACCTCAGCCTCAGTCAGCTCATTCAAACTTTTCTTGCTATATAAATACGCAACTTCTTCAGAAATGAGGTACGGAAAGCATGAACTTTGGGCTGGCAGGGACAGGAGCAGACAGGTGCCAAGGAGCTCTGCAGCCACAGCAGTTCATGCCTGGCACACCGAAAAGACAGGACTCAAAGCAGCAGCTTGGATTCAGCTGGACTTCAGCAAGGCCTGACTTGACATGTGGATGCCATCTCTCCGCAGTCTCTCCTGACAAGTCATTCCAAAAGCCTGTTTCGTTTTCTTCTGCAAAGTCAGGCCCTTCTCCTTTGGCACCAAGCTCACAACTCCCTGTGAGCCCAACTCACCTATGACAGCCTTCCTCTTCCACGGGGGCCCTGGACCAAGTGGGCAATACCACAGCAGTCAAGAAAAAGCTGGCACTGACAGAAGAGGAGAAATAAATGGTCTACTGAGGCCTACAAATCATTGATGCAAGCTGGGCGACTCATACACACCACCATCAGCTCTGAAGGTCACTGGTAATTTGAATAGCTATAAACACGGTAATGAGGCATATAGAATCATATTGGGATGTGCACATGAAATGCTTAAATATGCTTTGAAGAAATTAACAAACAAGACATACTAGGGAAAAAATTTCTTTAATGAAGGAAGTCAGAGCTAATCAACTCTGGATCCCAGACCCCAGGCAGTCAATTCCCGCTGCCATTTCCCAAACTGCTGTTTGCTCCATGGCCTGAACAAAGAAGCCCAAGCAACTGCCAGATTCTCTCAAGTCGGGTTTGCCTGCAAGGATCCTTTAACCTGCTGCTGCAGGACCCTGGAGGAAAAGCCCGCAGCAGCTGCTGAAATCATCTCTGCTTTCTCCTGAGGGTTCTCTTGCTGGCTCCCTCTCCACTGTCATACCAAATGCAAACATTCCTACCTTCCCCTTTGAGGCACAAATCTACCTTCCACTACTGTTCTACCATGGACCTGACCCTGCTTTCCCCCCCTCACCCCATGTGCAGCCCTCACTCTTCTCCAAACACGTCTTTCAGACCATTTTATGCTGCCTCCTACACACTCCACTGTACCTGCAAACTTCTCCCTAGATCCACTGTAGCATCCTTCAGGTCTTGTGGAAAATTCCCTACTGAAGTGATGCTTATGGACCCCAGCCAGGTGCAACTGACAGGGCAGTTGCCTTGACCAAAGACTACATTTTTTCTCCTGTGTTCCTTCCATTCATTTCAATCCTATTTAACCCTTAAAGCCTACATATAGAACCAGCTCAGCAGCTGGTTTACTACCACTTCTTTGCACCCCATATTTGCATTGCCAGCTATTCTACTGTTTGACTCTACAACCTGCAGGTCCAGGATCTGGTCCTGCCTCTTCTCTGTTGCACAGCACAATGCAGGTTTCCAACCCGACAGGACTCCAGATTCCACCAAGGCATGCCTTTCACACGGGCTAGCAACATCACAGGTGGCTAGGACTATAAAACGCTTTAGCTTGTTCCTACCACCTCTGTTCCTCCTGAAGCTCCCATTTACCTTTGAAAAAGGAAAACAAAAAAAAAAAAAAAAAGAAAAACCAATCCATAGCGGCCACGGGTTTTCCCTTAAGTCCCCTACACACTGATAAGTGATTGCTCCTCTCCAGAGTAATCGCAGAAGTTGCCTTCTTACATAGTCTCTCAGATACAGACTTGCCCTGCTTTGCTTTGTTATTGTTTCCTCCATATTCGAAATATCACTCCTAGCACCCAAGCTGCTCATTTATTCATGAGGCTGGGCTCAGGCCAACCCTCATCTCATTCACTGCTCAAGCAAAATCTTCCTCTTCTCTTCTGTCTCGCAAGACAATTTCCCTCTCCTGCTCTATTAATGCAGGGATCCCTGTGGCATGTGCTGGGGATGCAGCAGCTGCTGGCCTAGTTCCCACAGCATTTGCTCCTGAGACATGAACCCCAGTCCCCATCTTGCTCTGAGGAGGACAGGATCTCTCTTCAGCATCAGAGGTTTTCCCACAAAAGGGATTGTCCTGATTTCAGCTGAGAGTTCATTTTCTTCCTAGAAGCTGCTGTAGTGCTGTGTCTTGGATTTAGTATGAGAATAATGTTGATAACACAATGATGTTTTAGTTGTTGTTCTGTAGTGCTTACACTGATCAAAGACTTTTCCAGCTTCCCATGCTCTGCCAGGGGCACAGAAAGCTGGGAGGGGGCACAGCCAGGACAGCTGCCCCAACCTGCCCACAGGGCTATTCCGTACCATACGGCGTCACGCTCCATATAGAAACTGGGGGAGCTGGCCGGGGGGCAGCGACCGCTGCCTGGGGACAGTCTGGGCATCGGTCAGCAGGTGGTGAGCAACTGCATCGTGTATCAGTTGCTTTGTATATGCTATTATTATTATTTTATCTCAAACCACAAGTTTTCTCACTTTTACCCTTCCGATTCTCTCCCCCATTCTGCCGGGGGTGGAGGAGTGAGCAAGCAGCTGAGTGGTGCTTAGTTACTGGCTAGGGTTAAACCATAACCACCACAATATTCCTCCTCCCAGCTTCTCCATGGTGAGTCCTGAGGATGGCACCTTGCCAGGAGCGCAGCACAGCCTGCAGAGTGCTCCAATTCCAAGTCTTGCTCGAGAAGTTGCACGACCCTGTCACCTGCATCTGCACAGACTCGGCTTGAATGTGGGCTGCCTACAGACCCCTTTGGCCTTTGCAGTTGGTGGTATCTTTTAAGAACTGTTTTCGTTGTTACTCCTGCCTAGAGCCATTACTACGAGGAGAGAAGAGAGCTGGAAGACTAGGACTCACCTGTGCTGCAGGGAATATGCCCTAGAAAGGTTTCCTCCAAGAGCAACCTGTGGAGTCACCATGAGCCATATGTGATGGTCTCCTCCTGGTAGGCAGTGTAAAGTGGCAGCTGTTGGAGACACAGGCACACCCTGGGGGCCTCTACGCTTGTAACACCACTGCCACAGTAGTTTTCCCCAACACACCGATCAATTTATTATCTCTGTTCCCAGATGAAGATGCAAGATAGGTATATAACAGAACTGCTGACCAATTCCATGTACCAGCCAGCTCTCGTGTTGGGAGGTCCCATTTGCACTCTTTTCCATTTGTCACCCCTGAGCTACTGACAGAGTCAGAAGTTCGTAATATACTGCACCTCTCATCTATTCCAGGACATTAAAATCGAACAAACAAGAGATTTCACAGCCAAGCACACGTGACTGCTGTCCTCACTCACAGCACTGCAAAGTCCCTGACAAGGGGAGAAGCTGAAAGGACCCCAGCTATTCTCCAAGGCAGCTATTGCAGTATGCAAACATGACTTCCAGTTCAGATTCTGCTGGGCTGGGGACAAGTTAATGCATGAAGATAGAGAGCAACTTCGAAGGCAACAAGGAAAATTGCAGGCCATGCTTCCCAGTGTGTAACACTCTTAATTTAATTTTTCACAGACTTCCTCGTATCATTCCTTACCCATAGCTCTGCTCATCCTCCCTTTGGACTCCCACACTGAACTCTGCTGAGGTCCTTCATGCTTAACTCACTGCCAAGGCTTCCCACTTCCACAGTCAAATCCTGACTCCTCAGCAGTGCCAAGAGGGCTCTTGCTCTTTCCAGCAGTCCTCTGCAAAGCGGCACAGGCAGTGATTGAGGACAGCCCTGGTACTCCCCATGACCTTCCCTAATGCCCCAACACAAACCTGCTTATCACAGGTCTCTCTAGGCCACTCCGGCACCGTTCAGACTTGCCTGCTCCTTTGCTGAGCTGGGGACTGCGAGACACAGGACCCTCGTGCATTCCCTTCAATTCCGATCCCGCGCAGCTCCCTGTCAGCCTCGCTCAGGCACTGCACCTGGATCTTACCCACTGACATGTTCGTGGGTTTTCTGCGTCCTTGGGAGCTGTCATGGCCAAATTACTAGATAACAGGTTAATTTAGTTTCAGCCCCCTGAGGGGTAGAAAAAAATTGTAATTAGCATCTTATGTATTAAGCTACAAACAAGGGACAAAGCCATTCTGCTTGTTTTATCTATTAAATGACTATCAGGAAGCCATTTGGGGGACAGATACAGAATCTGAATCCAGAGACTTTCAAACGTTGTGATAAGGCACACCTCAGAAACCCTGAGGCATCATACCACACCTCTGCAACAGGCAGCACAAAGATGTGCGCTGATGCCCAGAGAGGGCTATCACACCCAGGCTTCAGAGACCTTCCCTGACCACTCTGATGGAAAGGACATCTTGATGCCACCCTGACCATATAAGATGCCCTCAATGGTGAGGCAGAAAGGCTGACACAGTGTTCGTGTTTCTCTCTGATACATGACTCCAAGTGTCATAGCTGCAGTGCTTGGTAATCCATGACGATGGTCATCTGGGACCCTCGTGCTAATAGCACTATTGCTGCCAATATGCCACAGGGCTTCAGGGCTTCCAAAATCCCCAGGCATGCAGGATTACTTTGCAGTTTCAGATTAGCTACGATATGCAGCTGCCAAGCATGGCTGAAGCCATAAACTTGCCTGCATTGCTAAGATCTTGTTGCAGTCTATATCAAACCCTACCCCAGGAGATTTGGTCCCTGGAAGATGTGTTACAAGCAAAGACAAACTCCAGAAGGCTACAATACAAAAAAAAGTTCAACACATACCCTGACCTCACTCCAAGACTAGATGTACATCACATCACGGTTAAAAACACCACCACTACATACTTGTAATCCAAGATCAAGTCAAGAGGAAATGGGTGCTTCTGTTGTACACAAGTCTGTAGGCAGTTTTGTTCCAAAATAATTTTCAAGCAAACATTGCCTTGACTTGTGCAACAACTCCACATCCCGGACAATCCCTCACGTAACCTGGGTATTATACAAAGCACACAAATCTGTTTGAGAGGCTAACACGGAGATGACATGGCCGCTCAACCACTCTCTTTGCCTTCTCGTTTTTCACTTCTGAGCCACTGATGTACTAGGGACCCAGAAAAAGGACACCTGCCAGAACCACGCTAACAGCACAGTTTTGCTCAATGTCAGCTGTAAATTACTGTCGCTGAGCTCTGAAAAATCATCAGCAACTGACCCATTTTTTGGTCAAGTCCCTCATCTGAGCAGCAGCATTGTGCTGTGACCTTCACTTAGTTCCAGAGCTTATCAGGCTTTGAGTTTCTTCCTATTATTGTTTTCCCACACTAGGAAAGGTTTCTCCTCCTTTCCATTTAATTTGCCTGTATCTATACTGAGATGTAGTCAAAACTGGAAGTAAGCCAAGCACTGTAAAGTTTCACGTGGCTTTAAATCCTTTGCTCTGAGCCCTGTTAACTCCCAGCTGAACTTCAACGCCACAGCACACTGCCCAAGGGTATGCACACAGTCTGGTAAGCTTGAACACATACCGCACGCACTCGCCACATGTCCTCAAGTGCACAATTTCTCACGCTCTTGATACCCAAATCCCAGGAGTGTTTGTGAACCAACGTTAGCAGTATTCTCTTTCCAGAAGAAGCCTACCTATTGTACCATGCAGGTCTTGGGAATATAAGACCTGGGAAGGTACAGTCTCTAGTACCAGCACAATGAGGCTACAGCCTTCCTAACTCACAGAACTAGGCGACTCTCAAACCCCATCGTCTGATGAAGTTCACAGATACCTGATGGGTCAAACTGTAAAACATAAGACATTTCTAGAGTCAGTGAGCCCCTAGTATATGCTACAATAGCCCAACTTTTCACTCTGCACAGCTGCTTTATTTCTTATGAAATTAAAATGCAATTATAAAAGTTGATTTTAAATGCCCCACCAAATTAATAAACTGACTGTGTACAATCCATCTGGCAGATATTGCAGTGTCCTTTCATCACAACAACAGATTTCACTTGAGTTTATTAATAAAAAAACAAGGGAGAGACAAGTTGGCAGTTAAAGAAATTAGGGAAAATAGTAAAGACTCATATGGGGCCCCCAGATGAACAGAAAAAATGGTTTGTCCACCAGCCTTATAACCTTCCAGTGAAATGCCCTGGGGAGGCTTTTGATCCTGATTACGCTGAACAAGCCTTCCTTAGATAACACTTGCTCCTTTATTGACAACAGATAAGAAGCCAGAGTCTGCATGCAACAGAGAAATGGAGCCTGCATGCAACATGGAAATGAAGTTGTCCTGTCAGTAAGGCATGGATATAGATGTCTTCCACTTCAAAGACGCATCCACCATACCACTGAATACACCTGCATTGACACAGACCTCAAAACACACTACAGAACTATGGGTGGACAACAATCCATTCCTACATTGCCCACGAGCAGAAGCACATCCCAGTGCAATAACATAAGCACACCCAAGTGCAATCTTGGTTTGTCAAGGAAAGCATTTTGCTCTCCAATGGGAAGTTCTACACACATCCTGAGGCTGGACCCTCAAACATCCCTATGTGCATAATTCTCCCTCACAAAGGCACTCCGTGCTTCTCCCTCCTAGCAAGTCTGCTGCAGAAGAGTTACCTGCCTTACAGGCTGTACACTACTGGGGCAAGAACTTCTACCCAGGTCTTGCCTCAACCTGACCTGCTTTCCACAGTCACACTCTTCCTTAGCACCTACCCTTGATGTGTCCTACATTTGGTGTTCAGAGCAGTTTACCACAACAAAAATTCAGCAGCTCAAATGCAGGAGCACCTGCACCTGGTTAGCTGGGCCACTGCTAGGTTACGCCAGGATGTAAGTGCACGTGAAGCTTCCTACAACAGCCTCCAGTTATTCCCATCCAAACAGGCTTCTTGTGATTGCTCCTCCACAAGGGCTATTTGGCATCTTTCAGCCACAGCTATCTCCCCTACCTATATTACTTCATGGTAATAAAAAATAGTCTCAAAGCAAAGTAAGTGGATTTCTCTCACTCAAAGGTTACCTGTTCTCTTTATAATATTAAAACAAATTACTCCAGAAAGAATTCCAACACAGAAAGTGTTAGCTCAAAAGGGGAGAGTCTTCAGACATCCTGCCATGAAAACGTCAGCTCTCCATGTAGGCAGGTGGAAAGTCAGTGGGTTATAGTCACTTATTCACCTCTGCTGAGTTTGCAGGTGCTCTCTATGACCAGAGACAGATTAATTTTGGTGGCTAGTGGAGATCTTGATCAAAAACCCATCAGTGAAAATGATCAGTTAAAGGAGAGCTTCAAAGTCTACTATGCAAGGATACTCTTGCAGCAGAATAATGTTCCCCCCTCAAATAAAGAAGACAAATTAATAAAGACTGAAGAATTCCTATCTCTTCAGAAATTCTTTCCTTGAATCACAGTAGGGGCTAAGATAGCAAGTAAGAGTACAAATATTCAGACCACACAGAAGAGACCTAAATTCCCTTTTGAATTTTCTCACGAAGAATTTTAAGAGTTGGAAACTACCATCACACCAGACCAGGTTTTAAGATGCTTTTAGTCCTGGGCACAGAAAGTCTCAGTGTAGTGTATTAAATGCCTGAACAGCCTTTACCTTGGCTTGCTCAAACTGCAGCCTCCAGTGATCCCATGAAATTGTTGGCGTGATTTATCGTTATCAGTGGATGAAAAGAGTGAATACTGCAGCTGCATGTGCTGGCTTGAGTCCAGGCTGCAGCTTGCCATGTGGAACTGAACAAGCAAAGATGACCTGGTCAAGTGCATAGTTCCTGAGGAAAGGCTGCTCTTAGAGTATCTTCAGAATACCAAAGGCAGTGGAACTGGTGTTAGAGCCAAGCAACTTTGGCAGCAATTCAGCATGCCAGATCATAGACTTCCAAGTCAGGCAGAAAATGCAAATCATCCCAAGAAGAAGGGGCAAAAAAGACTCCCAAACTAAAGCTAATTCTGAGGACAGGACACTTTGATCTGCTTCCTATACAGGAAGAGGCCAAGATGATGGACGTGACTTTTTTGGTACCCTACTATTTCGCACTCATGGTACTTTACATCTAAACAATTTTTAAAATAAAGAATGAAAAGGAAAACCTTCATTGCTGTAATAGGAATAAAAGAAGAGGGGTGGGGTGCGTTTCCTCATTGTTCCTGAAGATATCCTGGGGAGAATTCAATTTTACAGTGGTCCAAAGAATCAGCTGAGTAATACTGCAGCAGCCACCTGCCCTGGTGGCACATGCAGCTGGGCTTAAGCTGAAGACAGTAAGGTTGTGCTGGATTCTTGCTGCAAGAGTTTCTTCTGCAAGCTTGGACCAGCTCTGTCCAAAGAGGAGTGCTGCCTTTGCTGGGGACTATGCTGTCTGCCTGAGGAGCAGAAATCACCACTCATCCTGTTCCCAGGAGCTCAGGCCCACCAGTGCAGGCAAGGGACAGCATGCTGTTAAGCCCAGTTCAGAAGAACACAAACTGAACAAGCCTTGATGGGCCTGGCAGAGGTTTGCACATACTGGTTCCCCACAGCCTTTCACATTGGACAAAGGCACAGGTTTGTGTTGGCAGCTCTGCACCTCCCTCTGTCTAGGAGGGCATGAAAGGGACCCTCCAAGCACAGCAGCTCTGCAGTCTTGCAGTCTCCCCTGTGCAGTGGTGAAGCATGGCTGTGCTGATAACAACTGAGCGACAGCATCCAGTCCCTCCTCACTGCTGCTGTCCACAGACACAACCTGTGCTTGAATGCTTCCAGCCAGAGACCCAGTGCTTCCCACCTAGGACCACTAGAACATCTTCTGCTACAAACACATAACCAGCATTTTGATGCATGTAGCCTGAGGCACACAGCTCTAGACAAAAAGAAACAGAAAGGACTTCTCTCAATGCCTGTTCCTACCATTGCTTCATCAGCGCACACTTAAATAGATTGCAAGTTTTTTTAAAACTGCCCTTGAACATTACATTAAGTGTTTATGCTTTATTAAACCTGCAACCTTCAGCTTTTCACACAGACTACCCTGACCCAGGCATGGCACAAGTAACAGTCTGGGGTGAGGGGCACTTTCTAAATTGCCTCTTCTACATCTTGTTAAATTTGGAGCTCCAGCTACCACAGAGGAACAGAGGCACAGCTGGGTCCAAATGAGATCTGAGGTGGCACAGAGCTCAAATATAGCAGTGGAGGAAATGAGATCATTATGGATGAATAGGGACATGACCTGAAGAATGGGCACAAAGAGGGAACTGGCATGGCAGAGAGAAAGCTCAGACCACCCTTGCTTGCACCATCTGTCACCAACTACATTACAACTTTCCTGGCATCTTCAGATGCAAGCAGGTAAAGGCAATTAAGATCAAAGCCTGGGGACCTGAAAAGTCTCCAGGAGCAGATGGGATCCACCTGAGTGCCATTAGAAGGGAAGGGTAGGAGCCCATACAGAAGCAATAAGACCAGAACACACCGCCCTTGGCCCCACACAGTCCTGTAGCACAGCACATGGTCCAACAGAAGACAAGCCACAGGCTCTGCAGGGGTTTGTCACGCTCCCTCTCCCGGGTCATTTCTGTTCTATTCAAGTTTCATGTCATGCTCATCAGTGCCTTTAAGGACACAAAATAAAGGCTGGCCAATGCACCCAACTGTCATATTTCATGCCCACCACTCCTCAGAGAAGATCTGCATGAGCAGGGAGTGAGCCGGTGACTGAGTAGAGAAGGACCTGGTTTGGTTGTACGCCAATCGCGTGTGCCCGCTAGCAGAGGTGGCCCAGCAAGGAGCAGCAGTGCTCAGAGCAGGAGGCAGTGAGGCTAGGAGGGGAGGCTGGCAAGCTCTCAGCAAGCTGTCCCTAAAGTGGCATGTCTCACCCTGGCTGGGGCCAGTGCTGTCGTGCCCAAGGAGCAATGCGGTCAGTCATGGCCTTAGCCCAGAGCTTCAGGCTCCTTGTGCTAGACCCGACTGTGGTGCACCCTGCAGATAAGGACCCAGACCTTGAACTTGGCTTGCCTGTCTGTGGGACTCGGAGCCCAGCAGAGACCTGAGGCTGCAGCCAGTGCCGATGCAGAAATGCATTATGTTTTGTAGTTTCCTTCATGCCACAGCTCTGTCCCTCATCTGCAGTCATCCCGGTAGTAGGCAGCAACGGCATATCTGCCTTTCCCCCACTACTGCTGGTTTAGGCTGAAATTCCTTAAGGCAGAAGATATTTCTGCAGTGAATTTCCATACAGTGCTCAGAATGAGGGGGCTGTGGGCTGGGGGTCTGTGAGTGCAACGGCAACAGAGATGCTGCGTATAATCAACTTGTGAGCACAGCCTCCACAGCACCGCCACACTGATTTCTGCTCTAAGCTATTCCAGCCCTGCAGTCTCCAGCTGCTAAGCTGATTTTTATAATCATCTTGCTTTTAATACAATCATTATACAGTCATTATGCCTTTAATTAAGCATTTATTGTACAAAATAGTGCCAATCAAAGTCAGCAGGTTGGAATAGGAAAGGAAGGGAATTAATGTATTCCCAAAATGTTAATGAGGACTTTTCAGCCTAAGCAGAGCTTCAGGATCTGGTACCCAGTAAGTAGATTCGAAATGTGATATGCAAAGCTTGAGCAGGGTGGCCTGACCCATATGGCCAGAGCTGAAAGGCGACTGCTGCAGTTCTCTTCCGCTGTCCATGCTTACCCCCCTCTCCTCTCCTTGCACCGGCTGATCTTTCAATGATCTTTCACTTTCCCTTCCCTACCTTTTGGGGACATTAATCCCACCTACTCACAGCAGCAGTTTTTCCACACTGCGAGTGGATTCCCCAGCGACACAGGCCCCGTGCCCCTTCCACGGCTGCCGCAGATCAACCGGAGCACACATCCACTGCTTGGGATTTCAGACAGCCCAGTGCCGCAGAGCCCCGGCCCCTGTAGTTCCCCCAGCATTAGCAGCCAGCTCGACAAGCAGTCTTCAGGGAGATGTCTCAGGATGCTGGGCCCGTCAAGTCTTCCCTAAAGCCAAGTCTGCCCTGGAAAACTCAGATGAATCACGGCACAAGTTACTGTGCCCAGCATCCCAGTGCATGCACCCCCAGCAACCTCCATGATCAACAGTTTTATGTCTCAGGGGGCTGAGATCTCTTTACCCCTGAGGTATCCCAGCTTCCCAGGGGGCAGACCCAGCAGGGCAGGGGCTGTTTCTGCTGGACAGCACGCTCCTGGGCCACTGGAAGTGCTCAGGCTGCTCTGCTGCACCAGACAAGCCAGCATGGCTCACTGTCAAAATCTGCCATTCACACTCACCAAGATAAACGGGAAATTCTCCCAATTCCAGCTCCTGCTACAGGCACAGTGTAGGGAAACCTGAGGCAATGTGTGTGACCTTGCCCTTCCTTCTCAGCCCTTGCAAAAGCACACATGGGAACAACAGAGCAGCTTGAAGACAGAGTACATCCAATCTTCAGCAACAACGGGAGCCATAGCAGGCATTCTCCCAGATACCCCTTCCACACACACGCTCGTACTGTGAATATTGACACAATCCTGCAGCCAGTCAGCGGTACCAACAGAGCAGGCTGGCACTCGGGGAGGGGTGCAGCAGAGCCCCTCGCACCTTCAATTCCCCCCTCAGGCGTCTGGTACTGTGTGGTAACATTCCGTGCTGCTGGGGGAAAGCAAGAGCTTTCACAAAAACCTGTCACGATGACCCAGCTGGGCCCACAACCCCTCTGCGACACAGGCGGGCCCTTCCAGGATGCTGGCTGCTGGGAACATGGCGGGGATCCCATCTGCTCCTGCAGCAGAACAGGCCGGGCCTCAGCCACCCCAGAAGGTCTGAAGGCTCTTGCGCTCACCAGCCCTCCCGGGAGACCGGGAAGGTACCCGGCTGGAAGAGTTCCAGGGGGGAAGAGCCATACCATGGACATCGCTCACAGCGTGCGACACCGAGCAAAGGGGCAAGAACACTTTCTTGCAAGAACACAGGTCGAATCGAATACAAGCAAATATGCCCTGGCTGCGTATGAGTAGAAGTAGCTAATATTGCACGTACCATGCTGGGCTCTGACCTGCTGCCCCTCAGGAACGAGGATTTGATTTTGATCTTTGTGTGAGAACAGGTCAGTGACTGACAGCAACAAAAACCTAATCAAGTGTTAGGGATGATCAGGAAAGGGAGAGTATCTCAAGTACCATGTGCAGTTCCACTCCCTCAGTTCAGAGAGGTCACAGCATGACTGGGAAAGATATAGAAAAGGGTGCCCAGGACAGTGAAGTAATGGCTCTCAGACAAGGAATGTAGCCTGGAAGCAAGGGGCTAAGACAGAAGTGCACAAAGTCAAGAGCAGCACTGCATGAACTGGGATCTCCTGCCCAGTTTCTTTCACCAAAAACTTAGGGGTCATCAAGTAAAATGAGCAGACAGCAGGCCAAAAAAACCTCAGAAGAAATGGCTTTTCACACAATGCAGTTAAGCTGCTGTAGCTGCAAAGAATATGTATGGGCTAAAAGAGCAAAGAGACAAGATCCCTGCAAAAGTCCCAACAAGTACCATTAGGGACTACGAACACAGATGCAAAGCTCTGCGCCTCGCGCTGCCTTCATTCTCCTCCCCAGGCACCTGGTGCTGGCCATGGCTGAGGACAGGCTGATGGGGCTGCCCCTGTTCCAGCAGTCAGGATCATGCCAAGGACTAACAGGCTTCTCCTAAAGATATTCTGCAGCTTCTGGTCCCTTGTGAATGCATGGACCTCATGGTTTGTAGCTGCAGCACGTCACAGCCGAGTTCAAGCAGGCGCTGCCCTGGTGACTGCGAGCACTGGTGAATGGAAGGAGAACTGCAGGCAGCTACATTCCTGCGGCTGGACCCCTGCATGGGCCAAACTGACCGTTGGCTGGCTGTCTCTCCAGAAGCCACAACCTGCTCCAGCAACCTGCTGGAGGAGACTTTTTTAGGAAGTATTCCAAGTTTCCAGCAAAGAAGGGGAATACAGCACTGCTGGGGAGTCTGCTCATGACACAGACCTTCTCTCTTACATGCCCAGGAAGAAAAGCCCTGGGCATGCAGTGCCTTACAGGCACAGGCAGGCAACACACATTCCCCCTACCTGTGCTTCTCTCCAAGGCTCCCTGATATGCACACTCCCAGGAGAACAGAGCCTCCAGCCAAAAGGGCAAACTTGGTTTAAAAGCAGGTTGGAGAGAACCGGTCTGAGGAAGGACCATCAGCAACAGCAACCCCCACTGCAATTTCCCCTCCAGCTAGTGCCAACTCACTCCTGCCCTCCCTCCACAGAGGGCCAACACATCCAGTCTTTCCAGCTTGCTCACATCCATCCATCCATCTATCTATCCATCCCTTTCCTAGGTCTCCAGGGAAGCTCCTTAACCCCCCAAAGAGAACCCATCAGGACTGACCTAAGACTCCCACAGAGATGCTTCTCCCTGTTACTGGGTGCAACTGGCACCTTACCGCAAGCCCGGTGTCCTGTCCTGGCTCTAAAGCTTCTTGTTTGTATGTGTTCAGCCCCCTTTCATTTCAAGGTGGCATAACAGACTTGATGGGAAAACCTTTGGGAATTTTCCTGGTGCTGCATACTTCAATCAGATTCATCACAGCTCCTCACCTGTTCCCTGCACGGCTGATCGCATCGAGACAGAGAAGGGGAGGGAGAAGCCCAGACTCCACTCCTCTGGCATTCTGAAAGTGCCCCAAAGACAGCTGGTTTGAACTGAAAACCAGTTTCATCAACACTCTTCACTTCACATACCAGAAATATGCACAGTTCAGCCTGCAACACTTCCACTCCATCTCTTCCTCCCCTGTGCTCATCAGGATCTGCCTCACAACATGGGAAGACTTTTGGGAAAGCATGGGTGGGCACCTCAGATATATCTAAATCCAGCTGGAGGTTACAGGCACAGGGCTATCCTGGGCCAGCAGCGAGCACACCTAGGCAGCTCTGGCACCACAGAGTTGTTCAACATGCGCCAAGAGGAGCACGGGTGGAGGATTCACATGGGTGTGCAAAGGTATAGACAGCAGGCACATCTAGCACTTTCTGTACTCAAGATGTCGATATATGTGCAAAGCACAAAATATGTTGATTTTAAGGAGCCCTGATTAGAACACAGAGTTGGTAACTGGGTAGCAATAGAGCCATTCCCATAATAAGTAGCTGTTGATGTGCTGGACAGAAGGTGAGGTATGGCAGTACCTGCGGCTCAGAGGTCCGCGATAAAAAGCAGCATCCGGGGATTGCCTGAGCCTCAGCGGCGCAGCGAGAACAACACTGGGAGTGATGCAACAGTGCAGACAGCTGTTTGTAATGCTTCTCCTCCTTGCTTTTTCTCTCTTTCGTTACAGAGGAATGACTACGGAGGCATTCCAGGTAAATAAAAAGGAGAAAATAAAGGGTGAAGTGCTGCACATCTTGCATAATATACAATGCACGCACACCCCACACTCATTCCCTCTTCCTCCAATCTGCCAGCAACAGACGATAACGCAACAGCAGTCATACCTGACAGTCTTTGGATCTGGACAAACCAATCAAAAAGATGATGCCTGAGGATGAGCCAAAGGCTACAGAAGTGCCTACCTCAGAATGATAAAGTAGAAATTAGTCAATAATCCCTGGTCAGAAACAGTAATAAAAGCAGCAAAGAGAAAATACAGAAAATAGCTCATTTCCACCTTCATTGGTGATTAGGTACCCAATACGGCAATCTGCAATTCCTAAATCTCAGAAATTCCTGCTACTGTGAGTGAACACACCCCACCCAGACCACAGGGCAGTCTCGACCCTACGCTGTATGCTCCCATTCACACTGTCCCAAACTCTTTGTCTACCCATCACATCAGTCACAAAAAGGCCAGCTCAGCCCCTCTAAAGCCCACGTTTATACTGGCTAACGCGGTTACCTAACCGAAGCACCCACTGGAGCAAGAGTTAGGTGATAAGCCTCAGCTAGGAGCTGCGGCACCAGTGCAGTGCATAGAATCACAGGATGGAAGGGACCTTTGAAGGTCAT
>VZTL01043770.1:7849-18669 GCA_013400535.1 Scopus umbretta | reverse complement strand
TATGGTATGGTATGGTATGGTGTAGTAGTGTAATGGAACCAGTAGAGTAGCAACTGAGTGCAAGTCCCGAGGTTGGCCTGAGATTTCCTACCTTCTTTTTTATGTGTCTGTGTATGGAAGGGGAGGCAGGGGGTGTTTTTCTTTCCTCAAAAGAGCCGAGAGGAGGCATTCATGCTTTTAATGAATATCTGGTTTTAAAGCTGAGTGATTACTGCTGTTTAAGATTTCCAACTAAAATGAAAACATTCACTGATTACACACAGCCAGCCAAACTATTCAAGGTGTTAACCCTTGAACCTCACTGTTTCGTGGCAGCAGGCCAGGGAAGAAGCATTTGTCAGACCAAATTATGTCACAGTGGCAAAGACTGTATGCTCTGTCTTCTAGAAGTTGTAATCCTTTTGGCCTGAACGTGCCTACAAAGGACTAGAGGCTCATTTCTGGTGATGTGATTGCTTTCGCAGTTTCCAGAAGTTGTTCCACTAAACGTAGGAGGCACGTATTTTACAACAAGACTGTCAACACTGAGACGTTATGAGGACACAATGTTGGCGGCTATGTTCAGTGGAAGACATTACATTCCAACAGATGCTGAAGGCAGATACTTTATTGATAGAGATGGAACCTACTTTGGGTATGTACAGTGTCCTAAGTAGTATACTTTAGAAGTTGTTACTGAAGAAAATTCTTTTTAAAGAAGAATAAGTTTTAATATTTTTTTTTTTCCGTCTAGTTAGATCATATTTGTGTAGTAGGTAAATGTGACTGGCTGGCATCCACGCCTTCAAAACATCTCAAGACAAGAGTATATTACAATTTAAAAACTATTTGTTTTATTCTTAAGGGCTTAAGTTTTATGGTGGGAAAAATAAAAACAAGTAATGTTTTGAATTTGTGCATTGTCTCCTCTAGAGTACCTCCTTTCAAGGTATCAAGTTGTTTTGATGTTTTAAAAAAGAATGTATTTGGCATTGTTTTTCATAGAAAGCTCTTTTGCACAACACTGTTTTAATTGATATTACAGTATTTATGATAAAGAGGGAATGAAAGGAATGCATCTAGGTTTCTTAAACAGTTGAAAGTATGAAGTTTTCAATGTTTAAACAGGATGTACATAACTGGTAAAAAAGAACAAGCCTCAAATGATTTTTAAAAATTGTTTCTGCTGGTAGTGTCATATTCCTTCACCTTCAGGATTCATTCTTATGTGTTTAGGTTTTGTTTTATTTTTAATTAAACTAACCATGATCTTACTGATATTCTGTTTGAATTGGTGTGAGATTGCTAGAAAAGGTAAGCAGTATTCATGGGTTAATGTTCAGGGGTTAAGGTCTTTGCCCAAAGCACAATTTGCAGTTTATCTTGTATTTCTTGTTTCTCCTTTGTAGACATTTCCTTTATCTCTTCAAAAAGAAGGATTGAATTATTTTCAAAGTACAATAATCTGAGACAGAAATAGATCAAGCCACTATATTTATTGGAAAATAATTGTTTCTTTACATTTGACAATTTGGAAGTACCTGCTGCTTTGTTGGAAAATCAATTCATTTGTGATGTTATCAATCTGCTTTGCAAATATATCTGGAACAGAGAGCCAAGTTAGCACTTGCTGTATTTGTTGACATTCTAATGAAGATTGCAGTAATGCTCCTTTTATTTGATATGGTCAGTAATAGTTTTGTAGGTTAATGCTTATAAAGGGATTTCTTTTCTTGTTAAAAATCTTGTAGCTTAACAGTGTTTCAGAACTACAAGGAAATGTTCTCTTAATACTACTACTACTACTATAATAATAATAACAACAACAACAATAATAAGTGTATATGACCCTGATCCTGTGAAGAGAACAACTCCTTTGCAAATATACCGTCCGTTCAGCTAGAATCCTGGTTCTGTGTGGGATAAAATGTCCATGCATATGATTCTCCAGGAAAATGGAAAAGATTATTTTGTCACAGACCTAAATTTGAAATACAGTGACAACGATCTCTTTCCCATGGAATACTGTGTCCTCTTCTATTTTAAGTGGTTACTCCACCTTGAACTTTTTGTTTAAAACATGACAGTATTTTTCTGAATGAGTTTTGACGTTAACAGAGGCAAAATGTGAAATGATGACCTGGAAACTTGAACATGGCAAATGCTTTTAAAAACATATGTTGGAAATACGACTCACACTTATTTCGGTTACTGTCTAAGCGTAAGGATTTCTATCTCAATAGAATAAACAATGAATATCCACCATTTTCTCTCCTTTCCTACCTGCAGCAGTTCTGGTGGAAACTTGTTACTTAATGGTGTTTTTTTTTCCCTTCTTTTAGAGACATACTTAACTTTCTACGATCTGGTGACCTGCCACCAAGAGAACGAGTGAGGTCAGTTTACAAGGAAGCTCAGTATTATTCCATAGGACCATTGCTGGACAATCTAGAGGACATCCAGCCTCTTAAGGGAGAGAAAGTTAGACAAGCTTTCCTGGGCCTAATGCCATATTACAAAGGTAAATAAACAAAGTAGTATTGACTGTTTCTTCTAGCGTGATCCAAGTAGTATACATGGTGCTTTCAGGTCTGCCTTCAGCTTTCAAACTAATTCCATTTTATTTGAGAAGACTATTATGTACTTTTCATGCTCTTTAGATCTTTGAGGTCTCCATGTCAGTTTTGTTCCTGCTGTATGCACGGATGTGGATTTTTATGCTGTCTTAAAAGGGAGCAAGATCTAGGCCGTAATGTGCAAGGCTTATTAAATGAGAAGATTTCTCTGCCTCTGCATTTGTTCTGTTAGGACCTGCAACTCAATAAACTTGGGCATATAGTAAGGACACCAAGTTCACAAGATGACTGAGATTGATTTAATTACTATATATCTAGCTATATGCAGCTTCCCGTTGCTGCTAATATTATCTTAAGAATAACTTGTTGAACGCCGCAGTAATGTATTTCACATGGAATAATTGCATTTGTTTTCTTTTACCAAGTACTTCATTTTTATTTTCAACTTTTTTTTTTAGATCATTTGGAACGGATAATTGAAATCGCAAAGCTTAGAGCTATGCAAAGAAAAGCAAGATTTGCAAAATTGAAGGTCTGTGTCTTCAAAGAAGAGATGCCCATCACTCCCTACGAATGCCCACATTTCAATTCTTTACGTTTTGAAAGGAGTGAAAGTGAGACAAAGCTATTTGAACATCATTGCGAAGTAGATGTGTCTTTTGGCCCCTGGGAGGCTGTAGCTGATGTATACGATCTTCTGCACTGTATTGTGACAGACCTGTCTGATAGAGGGATAACTGTGGATCATCAGTGTATTGGTGTGTGTGATAAACACCTGATAAATCACTATTACTGCAAGCGTCCTATCTATGAATTCAAGATTACTTGGTGGTGAGTTATTTTGTCCAGAACGGTGCAGGGGATAAAAGGACTTCTAGACGACAATTGCTTTTAATGTTTTTGCAACGTGTCTCTGGAAATGCATTGCTGCTAACATATATTGGAATCAGTCTGCTGAAATGTTGGCTAACGCTTACCTGCTCAGCAAAAGAGAACCTGGTGCAGAGGTTGAAAAACCTCTGAAATCTTGAAAAACCAGCCTGAAACAAGACTGTTGGCTCAGGTACCTTAACGAGGCACAAAACGAAATCACCTCATGGAAATTATGGATAGTAGCGTCTAACATCTTTTAAAAGGTGCCACTTACCATGTGGCTTTACTATCATAGTCTGCAAAATTAATATTGCAGATCTCACCTGCATTATTACAGAGCCGGGGTGCTAATAATGCTGACATAATGTGATTGAATTTTGCCCTCTTAGAAATGTTTTAGTCACTACTTAAACTTACCACTTTATAAAATTGAGTAACACCCAGCACAGAGATTCTGGAGATGTAATTTTGATGTAATAGATCATTTAAAAAAAATAGGAGTATTCCCTATATATTATTAATTGTTGTCACGATTCAGCTATATTTCTTCTTTTAATTAAGAATCTGCATTGTGAATTATACTATTATATTTCAATCGTTTCCATTGTTATAAAAAGGAATAGCAGATTTGGAATATATTCCTTAATGCTTTTAGGAATAATAACTGTTCATGGAAGATTTGTGCCTGTTTTCAGCCTTAGAAATTCTAAATGTTTACAGTATCTACAAAAAAAGAAGCTCTTTAGAATCAGGTCATTTACAAAGGCTTTTGGTACATGAGAAAACCCTATATGTATGTTCCTATTAGCAGAAGTAAGAGGAATATTTAATGCATCTTATTTTATTACTGACTCTTTTTACAGTCCGTGATACTAAACTTTGTTCTAGAGTTAGAGTCAAATGATGATACTAGAGAAGTGCTTCTTTCACCTCACCTTCTTCAGACAATTAAGTTTCATTTTTAACATTCTTGTTGACCCTTCCTGGTGGAATATCAGGAAGAAAAAATACTCAGCTTTCATATTCAAATATTTCTCCAATTATAAACCAGTGTATCTGGTTAGTGACTTTGTCTCCACGCTGAAAGAGGCAGCCATTGCAGAATCATATGCTTTTCAGAAGGTAATTGTTGCGCTTCTGACATTACTAACCACATCCCAAAGTTGAATTACTTCATGTCCAAAACTGAAGGGTAGATCTAAACGTCTGAAGGTATTACTGTTTTGTGAGGTACAGAAAACTCAAGTATTTTTCTAAAAGACCCCACGTGAAGTGGCCTCAGAATAATCTTAAGGAGAGAGGGAAAGCAAATGTTTGCCTACTGCATTCCATTGGATTAGTTAATCCAAGAATATTGCTTAATTAAACTTTTGACCAAAATACTTAAGAAACATGTTAATTACAATGATCAAAATTTGCAGTTACCTGAAGTAATTCTTAGAATAATTCTAAGGACTTTATGATCAAATTGTCTTGCAAAAAAAGGCAAATTGTTTGCATTGTCACACTTTTATGTATTTAATTTAGGAATTTTTAGCAAATTGTCTCTCTGAGGTGAGGGCACATAGCTCTAATGATCTCTTTTCAAATGTTTACTTACAGTGGATCATTGTCAAGTGCTGAGTTTCAAGTCCAGAGCTTAAATTTTGCAATGGAGGGAAGCAGGAAATTATGTGCATTTGGATCTTATTTTAAGTTCGTTTAAATTGTTTTCTTAAATATTGGCCTTTGTGTTAGAAGTTGTTGTACTTGTGTTTGACAACCCAAAATTAAAAGTCAAACAGGCTAGTAAAATTTCCCTAAAATGAGGGGAAGCTTGCATGGTTTCTTTGCTACTCTGCTGGCGTAATTTTTATGGTTTTTTTTTTTTTTTTCCCAGGGAATCTTAAACTGCAAACCACAATTTCTAATAAAATGATGGAAGATCTTAAAGCTGAGGCTTACAAAGTTTTGGCTGCTTGTACACTTCAGACATCTAAGTTCAGGATTTTGAGCATCAGTTTATTGTTTGACTACAATAACAATCACAGTTTTACTGGGTTATTCAGTGTTTTTTGTCACTTCCCATATATGTGTTTACATGGAACATAACTCTGGTTTGAATTTCAGCACTATTTGCAGGAGTGAAACACAGTGTGATTTAACAGTATGTTTTTTTGGTTTGGCTTTAAGAATTTTTCTGCTGTTGGTCTAGAGAAGCCATGATGACAAAATTCCTGTTTTGATCATGTTTCCTGTTTCTTAATATGCACAAAAAGGTATTTTATAACTTTTTTCTGTTTATTGCTTAAATAAGTAAGGAAGACTA
Organism: Scopus umbretta; assembly: GCA_013400535.1. NCBI lineage: Eukaryota > Metazoa > Chordata > Aves > Pelecaniformes > Scopidae > Scopus > Scopus umbretta. Next base: position 12,933 of record VZTL01043770.1, on the reverse strand, counting down.
CCTAACCAAAAAGACAAAAATTAAAATCTTGGTCTGTATCAGTTGCATCTTAACTGAAGCTTTCATCCTTCAGATCCTCCAGTGGACAGCAAACACTAAGTGCAATACTGAAAAAGAAAACACGGATCTGAGCCAACATGCTTTCATTAAACTCATACATTCTGTGTTGTGATTTCTGCAAGTTAACAATATTGTTACTGACTACACTTGTTCTAAGCAGTCTTTGTTTACAATGATTTAGATGATATTGCCTAATATGTATTCATTTTTTGACAGAAACAGAAGAGTTGTGCAGGCGGATGTCAGGGGAGTATAATCTAATAACTGGTTTATATAACGTTATTGACTTTTCTTGGCGTATAGCTAATTTTTGAAATTCTGCGTTTGCAACAAAAATGTGAGTAGCCGATCTACTAAGTCCACGTTTAAGATGATTGATGTTTTTGTATATCATGAATGCTTTATAATTGTCTAATTAAACTAAATGTCTATGTAATACTGCTTTTTTTTCTTTAGGACTTTTCTTTATATCTGGCTAGGCCAGGGGTTTGCTAGAACACATTTACCTATTTCTCTGTGCTTCTCTTACTTAGCTTTTTTGCCACTTTATCATCTACATAGTTACTTTTCCACCCCTGCACTCCCAAATACCCTGTGTTTGGGAGCTGACACCATAGAGAAATTGGCCATGCAGTAAACTGTCTCATGTCATCAATATAACGTTGCTATGAATCTCATGTCTGCAGATCATTAAAAGGACAATGCATGTCAGTCCATTTAGCTCATTCACTTTGAAAGAAAGGCATTTTTTATTTTGTGTTCTGTGACAGGATACATGCAATTTTTGGTTCCACATTGATATACAGGAACACGTGTCTTAGAATCAGCTCTTCGCCCCCCCCCCCCCCCCCCCCCCCCCCACCCNCCTCCCCCCCCCCCCCCCCCCGCCCCAAAATAAGTCTCAAATATTTTCAAAGCACAGATTGCATATCTGGATTACAGTGATTACTCTGTTTTGGGGTTTTTTTTGTGAATACCGGGGGTAATGGTGGGACAATCGAGGGGTAGTTATTTAAAAAGTAGAATTGTTAGCTATTTTTGTTGGGTTGCTGTGTGTCTGAACAAAAGCATAATAAGACTAATCTTTTTAACATCCCCTCTTATATATGCATAGTCTAGTGGTTTTTAACATGGAGCAAAGAGGGGTCTTGCTATCAGGTCTCATATTAAGTGACTCCACCAGTTTCACAGCACATTAAATATTTCTGCATCTGTTTTACACTTGTGAAATAGGAAGGATACCTACTCATTATAAAGCACTCAAAAATGACGTGAAAAGATATTTATGTGCAGCATCCACATAATGACTGTTGATTTCAAGAGTTTAAAAAAAAAATTAAAAATAACGTAACTTTCCAACTTGGTGCGGGCTTCTTAACTTGAATACCACAGTACTCTACATAGGAATCTGAAATACTCATTGCTGAACCTCTCCCTTCCTTGGAGGAAAGTGAAGGTGCTAGCATCTTTGATCTGGGAAGCCTTTGAGCCATTAGCGAATTCTTTCGTCCTTGTGGTGCATGTTTTCTTCTGAGACTGCTGGATTTTTTTTTTTTTTAAGCTGATTTTAACCAAAACTATAATGAGGGATCAGTTTCTGCATCGATGAGGGTGTGGGTTCTTTGGTTTGTTTTGGGGGTTTTCAGATCTCAGTTATCTGAATAGCAAAAACAGTAAGCTACTGCAGCAGAACGTTCTGCATACCTCCCTTGTGATGGATTTTTTAAGTTTTAGGAAGTCTGCGTGGGAGACACCTCATGATGTAATATATGCAAATACCTGAATTTTTTAATGTGACTATTTCAGAGATTATTTTGTTGTTGTTCAGTTGTGTAATACTCTTTCCTGAAATTAGCATGAGAGTTAAGGGTTGAGTTCAACGTTGGTTTTCTGATAAGCCTGCTTATGCCTTAGATATCCCCTGCCCCCATTTTGTAAAATCACTCATCCCAGAGGTAGGTGTTCAATGTATGAAAAAGTAACGGCTATTATAGTTACAGGAAAATCAATAATCTTCCTCGATTCTCAACAATGAGTCCATTAAGCAAATCGCTACTTGTTAATCCAATTTGCAGTCCCCGTGCTTCTGCTCCGCTTAGATGCCTATCGCCTCAGCCGTGCAACAAAGTAGTCACAGGGTTGGGCCTGGCTAGCACAAGTCCTTGAAGGCAAAAGTCAAAGGCTTTTGTGGTATGATAGGTGTACTGCTTTGCATAAACACATAATCTGGCCTTCACTGAAGTGACTGTTAAAATTCCAGCAATCTCCAAAGGATGTTGGTATTTTAAACTGTTCGAAAGGATTGCTTTGTTATACCCTAATCTGTTTTGAGCCAGATTGTTGCAATGTATGTATTGTGAAAGACAGAGAGGTTGGCCAGTTCTTTTATTTATGGTTCTCGGTACAGCTGTGTTTTCCTAGTGAAATCTGAAGCGGAGTGAGGTTGCTGATCACTGCCCCCCAGAACTGAATACAGCCTGTTTCAAATGCGTCCTGTGCATTGAGCATGTGCTGGTTTTTGCAAATATGAAACTGGGAGGGAATTAGTTCTGCAGTGTATTTCCCCGGGACAATCCTCACTAGCTCTGAAAGAAGACGTCGGTGAGATCCTGATCCACACTCCCCCACATCTCCATTTGTTAGGTGAAGAGTAAGAGGCATAAGGAGGTGAGGTGTCTAGCCTGAAGATTTACAGTGAGATAATGACTCTGACTGGATTCCCCCTTGGTCCTCGCCCCTTTCTCTTACCGTTAAGATGCACAGTTCTGTGTGCAGGAAATGTTTTACTTCTCTCTGCTGCACCCGCAAATTTGTTTGCAAGGTGAATGCTTAGTCTGTCTTAAACTAAAGGGATTATTTTAATATTACAATATGGTGACTGATAGTTGCTAAAGAATCAGTGAAAATCTTTTTACTGACAAAAATACCTGAATAAATGAATTGGAAACCTGTATTTATAGCATAGTCACTTCAGTTTCACTCTTCTGCTTTATTTTTTTCTAAAGACTGTTAAGTAATGTAAACTCTCACTTCTTTTAAGGGCTTACATCTGTTTCATAGTAATATGTATTCACGCTAAGTACCTGTATTTTGGGGTTTGTGGGCCTTGTTTATTGCTTGCTATGAGCTGAAGGGTAAGTGCATAATCTCTCATCTGTTTGCTTTTTTTCTTAAAAAAACCCCAAAAACGGATATAATTAAAGGTCACGATTTTCTAGCTTCGTTTGGCATTTGCAACCCCTGGGAACCTTCCTGCCCAGCTTTATTCTCACTGCTCATTCTTGTTTATAGATGACCTGGGACAGGTGACATGATGAGGAAGATGACAGAAGTGCCCACAGAGAAAGTCTCATGTCAGAGCTGATTGTTTGCATTGCAGAGTGTTCTTTCCGTTTTATTTCAACTCTTGTGCTGTCTGAGGCAGAGGAGCATTCATCACCGTTTGTGTGAGGTCAGGCAGAGGATCCAGGCTGTCTGGACGCCCAGCTAGCCTCGACTGTGCTCATCCGTTTCCTGTGTAAGTTCATTGTATTGCGATATGTCGAGTTAAGTGGGGGGGAAAATTCAGTGGCTGTGGATTGCACTGGGAAATACAGCAGTGACGGGTGAGGTGGCTGTGGGGTCACACTACTTGTATTTCAGCATTGCTGTTGAGAGGTCTGAGGACCTTTATGCCACAGCTTATGCACTGGATCTTTTTTTTTCTGCATGGCAAAGCACAGTAATGAAGTTTGGGACGCAACTGCCTGACAGGTAAGAGAAGACTTCAGAGCAAAGGCTGTAGAAAGACTATCTCTTAACTCATCATAAATCTCTAGGACAGGATATTTCTTTCACTTTCTTCATTTAGTAACTGCTTTGCTCTGGACAATTTATAGACCCCACTGGCTTTCAGTTATGACTGGTATTACTGGAGCTGTATTGATCTCTTTGGTTATTTGTAGGTAAACAATTGTAAATATTTTCAGGTTGTTCCCAGCAGAGAGGACCTAGGATAGTTCTGAGTTTTGGGCTACAGACACATAATTTCATTTAACGAACAGAAGAAAACCCTCCAGTCCTTCACTATTTTTCTGCAAATAAGCTAGATTTCAGAGGGTGATTATTTTTTGTTAATATCTTCTGTATGTAGTCCTTTAACTGGAAATTGCTTTCCAGAACAAGAGCTCTTAGTCATTTTACTTACACAAGCTTAGTATGTTTACTGCACTTTCACTGTGACTTTTATAAATGGATTTTGTTTTGCTGAACTTTAAATTGTATGTGTCTATGCATTGTAACCCGTAATGCCTTTGAAAATCCAGCCTGGATGCTAACGATAAGAGTTTGGAATTATCTCCAAATGTGTTTTGTTTAAGGAAGTTGATGTGTGATGTTTAATAGTGTGGGTACTGTAGTGTATTATTTCTTACTACTTTTGACTTTTTGGTTCAGGTAATATATAGTCAATGTTTTTTTATTTTAAATACATAGAAGAAAATGTGAATATAAAATTCGTGTTGTGCAATAAAAGAGTGTATTGTACTGAAAATCGTTGGAAACTAGCTAATGTGGTCCGCAGCCACTGCAGTCCCCCTCCTCACATTCCCTGGGATTTCAGTTTGCTTTGCACGACTGCAAATGAAAATTAAGACACCAGTCTCTGTCCCAGGCTTCGTTTAACAGCACCAAGCACAAACTCGTTCATCACCACTTCCTTAACAGATGGCACTTACGCAGCGTCTGCAGTCTCCTCAGTGAGACCGACTCGTATCAGGTATTTCAGTTCTTCCTTCCCTCCGTACCCACCCGTTCACGCGAAACAGCCCGGAGAAGGTCTGTAGCCGTCCCGCTTGTGCCGCGCTCGAAAAGGAAGTCTCTGGATTTGCTTGGCTGGCTCTGTTCAGAAGTATTTCCCCCTCGTTTCTGAAGTAACTAGAAGAACGTTTTTCTTGCTGTCCAGTTGTCTTGCTAAAGCGTTCCCTGCTTTCACAACTGGAAACTGTGTTGAGCTGTGGGAGGGGAAGGAGAGAAAAAAAAAAAAA
>VZTL01043768.1:56968-67609 GCA_013400535.1 Scopus umbretta | reverse complement strand
TGGCATGGCACGGCATGGCACAGAGCTGGCACAGAGCTGGCACGGCATGGAACAGAGCTGGCATGGCACGGCACGGCGTGGCACAGAGCTGGCACGGCACAGCATGGCATGGCATGGCACAGAGCTGGCACGGCACGGCATGGCATGGCATGGCATGGCATTGCACAGAGGCGGCACAGCACGACACAGCATGGCATGGCATGGCACAGAGCCTGCACGGCATGGCACAGCACAGCATGGGGCTGGCACGGCACAGCATGGCACGGCATGGCATGGCATGGCACAGTGTGCCTGGCTCGGTGTAACCCAGCATGGCAGGGTCTGGCACGGCACAGCACGGGCACAGCATGGCACAGCATGGGGCTGGCTCGGCACGGGGCTGGCATGGCATGACACAGCCTGGAGCTGGCATCATCTGCCTAGTTCGGTACAGCTCAGCACGGCAAGGCCTGGCACAGCGCGGCACAGCCCGGGGCTAGCACAGCACAGCATGTGTCTGGCAGAGCACTGGCACAGCACGGCATGGGGCTGGCACGGCATGACACAGCCCAGGGCTGGCACAGTCTGCCTGTCTTGGCACAGGCCAGCATGGCAGGGTCTGGCACGGCACGGCACAGCACAGCACAGCATGGCACAGCACAGGGCTGGGATGGCACGGCACAGTCTGGCACGAGCACGGCACAGCACGGCACAGCATAGGATGGCTTTGGGCTGGCACAGCACAGCACAGCACGGGGCTCACACAGTCGGCCTGGCTCGGTACAGCCCAGCATGGCATGGCCTGGGGCTGGCACAGCAGGGAACAGGGTCGAACAGGCCCCCTGGCTCCGTGTGGTCCAGCCCAAGTCTGTCTCGTGGCTGGCACGGCACAGCACAGTCCATGTGGCCTGGCACGGCACAGCACAGTCCACACGGCCTGGCACAGCCCAGCCTGGCACGGCACGGTGCAGCATGGCTTGGCCTGGTTTAGCGTGGCATGGCACAGCCCGGCCAGGTACAGCACGGCCCTGCCGTATGTTGTGGCGTGGCAAAGCTCAGTTTGGCACGGCATGGCACAGCACGGTGTGTACCCCTAGCTGGGCAGGCAGGAGGTGCCAGGGGACCCTCTGTGCCCCCACCCCGGCCATGCCCGTGGCAGCGAGACAGAAGGGCGCCGGCAGCACCGTCCGGGCATAGGGCCGCTCCTGCCACCGCCGCCCTCCGGCCCGGAGCAAAAGCCACACAAGGCGACACTTTCTGCGGGAACAAGGGGACTCTGTGCACGGCCCTCGGTGCCACCCGGCTCCGCTGCTCCGGGGTCACCCACCCTGTCACGCGGCTGCCGGCGTCCCAGCGCCACCGCGCTCTCCTGCCTCACTGGGGCTTTGTTTGCTCCTGCGGGGGACAAATCCTGCTGGGGATGGGCACAGGAGCCTGGGTTTCGGCGAGAGCTATGCGCGCACGCACGCGCTGCCGAAAACCCGACCAACCCCCAACCTTGGCACAGCCGCTTGAGATTCACCCAGTTACGGGCAAGGGATCAAAAACATGCCGTGAAGGTTGAAAAAAAACCCCAAAAAAGCCAAACCCCCCCAAAACCCCACGCCATGTCTTTTGCTTACCTTGCGTTTCTCACTGGGCCGGGGCACACGGCACAAGTGGGGCAGGGTTTGGCCGAGTCCCGGCAATCACGCCAGCACAAAAGGGAGATATTTTGGTTGCTTTCTCTTTTGGTTTTGGTAAAAGTGAGGCACGCAACCATGCCTCACGCTCTGCCTTGCCTGGGAACAGCCGCCCTTCGGCAAGCTTTTCGCAGAAGAGGAAACGTCGTGTGTGAGGAGCTGTGCTGAGCGCCGGGGCTGCCGCCGAGCCGGGGGGGGGACACCCGCCGGGTGCTGGGGGACCGGGCAGCCAGGAAGAGCAGCGGAGCCCCAGATCTGGCATGGGACACCCCGGGCGGCTGATGTTGGGGTGGCTGCTGGCGGCGCTGGCGCGGGGCGGTAAGTGCTCCTGCGGCGCCGGGAGATGAAAGATAACTTCAGAGAACTTTCAATGAACGATTCGGGGGCGATAAGGCCCGGGGAGCGATCGCTGCGACAGAGACGCTCACCCAAAACCACAGGGACAGAGTAAAGCCAGGTGAATCCCTGCCGGCGGCTAGCAGGAGTCGGGGTGAGCGGCACTGGCCAGCACCGCACCCCCGGGGAGGGGGGAAATGGTGTTTTTTGGGTGAGAATCACCGGCGCAGCTGCTCTGATTCCCTGGGCGAGCAACAGGGTGATCGGGCAACGGCGACACCGCTGCTCCATCCCAGCCTTGCCCAACCTGCCGGGGTTTGGGATGTGGGAGCCGCCAGCTGCTGCCCTCTCCCGCAGGCGCTGCTGTGGCCCCCGGCTTCTCCTGCTGGAAGCAATGCGGCTCCCGCTGGTTCCTCTGCTCCTGGCCACCCCACGGCCCCGCCGGCAACACCTCCTACCTCCTGACGCTCTGGTGAGTCAGGCACCGCAGCGGGGATGGGCACCGCGTCCTGGGGAGGCCATGGGATGTGTCCTGACTGGGACGCATGGGGACGTGTGCCCTCAGCATCCCAAGCCTACCCGGAGGGCGAGAGCTGCCCATCCGGATCCGACCTTGTGCCCGTTCCCCCCCCCGGCCAGCTACGCGATGCCCAGGCTGTGCCAGCGGTTCGAGGCGGGCGCGAGGACGACGTACGCCCTGAAGCATCAGCACGTTTACGTCCTCACCAATGTCACGGCCTGGGTGGAGGCGCGCTGGGGGGACCATGTCCACAAGACCCCCAACCTCACACTGTACCTCGACGAGGCCGGTAAGCGCCCACGGGGCTGGGCTGGGTGCCAGCACCGGCACCGCTAACCATGTTCACATGTTTATTTCATGAGGTTCACCTCATCTTTACAGTCAAACCAGATCCACCCCCCGTTGGGATGCCCTTCACCAAGACTGGTGGCCGGCTGCGGCTGCAGGTGCCGTGGCCACCGTGCCACCATGGGGGCCGGCCGCCGCAGTGGGAGGCTCGCTTCCAGAGGATGGGTGACCACAGCTGGACGCAGGTAAAAACACTATTTGCCAGAGCTGGCGGTGACCGACGGGACGGTCAGCAGCATCGTTGGCAGCCCTGGCAGCCTGGAGGGTGCAGGGACTCGGTGACGCCACTGTCCCGTGTGTGTCCCCCCCCCCAACCCATCCACATCCCATCTGTCTCGTGGCGTTATCGGCTCTGCCCCCTCCTCCTGGCCATGGGATCCCACTGCCACCCGTAACAGGATCAGGCCGTGATTCGTGGGGATTACACAGGCAAAACCCGAGATTAGACTAATGATGACGACAGATGAAATCTGGCCGCTCGTCCCCAGCGAAACTCCCTGCAGCCGGGGACCCCCCCACCCCTCTCGACTGCTGCCAGGAGGGTCCTGGGGCCAAAGCTGCGGTACCCTGGCCAAGGGAACCCTCTGGCCACCATGTCCCCTGCATCCCATTTTGCTCTTCCAGCCCTTGGGATGTTCAGGGGACACAGGGCAGCATCTGCTTTCATGTCCTGGTGACATCCTGGTTTTACTGGGCGGGTGCCTCCGTCCCCGGTTCTCTCCACAGGTGATGTGCGAGACGGTGACAGGCAAGGATGGCTCAGGTTGGTTTGGCCTTCAGGGATGCAGGGGATGAGCATCTCCTGGGGGTGCTCCCAGGTCCTGACTGGGGGGTTCTGCCCCATCCTCCCCCCCTGGTCCCCCAGCACCCCAGAATGACCAAAAGCTGAGGAAAAGGGGGATGTCACCCCCCGCCTGACCCTGCCACCCTGCTCTAGTGACCTGCACCCTGGGGAGGGACGGTGCCTTCAAGGTCCAGCTCCGGCACAAGCCCTCCCACTGGAGCAGCTACTGGAGTGACTGGAGCAGCTCCATCTTCATTCCCGAGGGTGAGGAAGAAGAGAGGAAGCAGGTGGGGTCCCAACGGCTCCCGAAAATGCTGATAGCTCAGCCAGGTCATTCCTCTTGCAGAAATTCTCTCAAGCCCGGTGCTGAGCTACCAGCTGGGAAAACTAGGGATAGACGGGCAGCGGGTGCTGAGGCTGCGCTGGGAGGTACGGCAGCATCCCCCAGGGACCCCCCCTGAGCGTCCCCCCGCCATTTCATCCTCCGAGCCACTCCTTCTCCCTCCCCCAGCGAGCTCCCAAGGAGCAGGGGAACGTCACCTACACGCTGCGCACCCGCACGCCGGCGTGCCAGTGCGCCGAGCTGGCTGAGGAGGACACCGTGGTGCTGGGGAGGGAGGTGACGGCGCACAACCTCACCCTCTCTGGGGCCGAGCATGAAATCCTGCTGACAGCGGCCAACGCCGCCGGGCCGGGGCCGGCGCGGCAGCTCCATGTGCCAGCAGAGCTGCATGCAGGTACCTGCCCCGCGGAAGGACCGAGCTTCCCGGCAGCCGCAAGGGAATTATTTTCCCAGCCATCCCTCGCACCTCCCATTTCATCCCAGATTTCGGCTTCAAGGATGTCAGTGTGGCCGGCGGCACCGTGTCGGTGTGGTGGGAAGCACCGAGCCCTGGCTTTGCCTATTGCTTCGAACAGCAGCCGCTGCCAGGAGCCCCCAAACAGGGCTTTTGCACCCAAAGGGATTTCCCTGCCAAGAGCATCCACGTGGAGAGAGGCAAGGGAGCGTCCCAAGCCCCCCCCCCCGTACCCCTCGCCTGGGCCAGATCCTGGCAGGAGTTTAACCAGCATCCCCGGTTCCTTCCCCAGGTGCTCTGGAAGCACCGGCATGTTACCGCCTTGCCGTGCACGGCTGGGCCCCGGCGCAGGGCTGGTCCACCTTCGCCCTGCGGCACCACTACGCCAGCAACGGTACGTGCGGAAACACAGAGCATCCGCGCCTGCGAAAAGGGGGGTTTCCGAAACGCTCCCCCCCTTTTCTTTTTTTTTTTCTTGCACTCCCCCACCACCACGTGCAGCCTCGCTGGCCGTGCCCATCCGCATCAACGCCAGCGCCGAGGATGCCACCGCCGCCGTCCTCTGGTGGAGCCCGTCTCCCCGTGCCGCCTGTCGCGGGGCGCTGGCCAAGTACCTGATCTGCCATGCGGCCACGGGGGACAACGTGACCTGTGAGTGAGACCCCTCCATCCCCGCGGGCAGGAGAAGGGCGCTGCCTGCACCCGCAACCTGCCGGCAGCTGCCAGACTACCGCCTGCTCGTTATCGTTCGCCCAGACAGCGAAGCGGATGCTGCGGCATCGCACTACACCCTCCAAAACCTACGGCCCGGCACAGCCTACAGGGTGGGCGTTTGGGAGGTGACGGCGGAGAGCGGGGAGACCTGTAGCACTTGGTGGCACTTCCAGACCAAGGCGCTGGGTAATGGCTGGAGACTCCATCTCCTCCCCAGTCCCCGTGGAGTGCTTTCCACGGGGTGCTCGCCCTCGCCCCGAAACGGCTCCTGTGTCCCACGTGGGGTGCTGGGGACAGAAGTGACACCATCCAGCTGTGCCTGTCCCCAGGTCCCCAGGGAGCGGCGTCGAAATCCAACCTGAAGTACCTGGGCATCTTGCTCAGCCTCCCCACCATGGCCACCATCTACCAGCTGAGCAAAAAGAGGTGACTACAGCACCCTCGCCCCCACCCTGCTCTGGCCATCCTCCCCTCACCCATTGCCCACCCCCTGACCGACCTCCCCCTCCCCAGGGCTCGCCGCCTCCTCTTCCCACCCCTGCCGAAGCCCATGGGCAGCAAAGCCATCCAGTTCGCCGCCGCCGAAATGAGCCAGGTGAGATGTAAGGTGCAGGAGGGGCCAGATCCTGCCCCCCAGCAGGCGCCTGCGCATGGCCCTGGCATGGGACGTTCCCACCCCAAACACATCCGACCCTCAGGGCCAGCCCCAGCCAGGCTTTGTGGAGCCCTTGGAGAATTTCAGCCCTGCCGAGCTGCTGCTAACGGAGCTGGATCCCAGCAAGGAGACGACCGACGCCAGCACACGGCCCAGCACGCCGCGGCCCGGCCCCGCGGAGGACGAACCGGCAGTGGTGTGCCCGCTGGGCTGCGAGAAGGAGCTGCCGTTTGCCTACCGGAGGCAGGATGTGCTGAGCCCGGCTGGGCTTCCACCGCCTGGCAGCGCCGGCTGCTCCAGCTGCCCAGCCGGCGAGGAGGAGGAAGAGGAGGACGAGGAGGGAAGGCGGGGGCTGCGCCAGCTGCTGGTCCCCATCGCCCTGCTCATCTCCAACAAGCCCGTCATCATCAGGGATGAGGAAGGATGGGATCCATCGCCGGAGAAGTTGGTGCTGTAGCCGTCACCAAGCTGGGGCAGTGGGGATGGACGGCAGGAAGGGGACGAGGGGGGATCCCGTGGGATGCTGAGCACCCATGCAGGGTGCCGCGCACCCACCCTGTGAGCTCGTGGTCACACCAGCACTTTCAAGGAGTTTTCTTGTTTCCAGGACATGGAAGGCGATCCCTCCACATGCGGCGTTGTGGAGGGCCAGGATCTGGCCATGCACTTCCCAGCCCCAACCTTTCACTGGCAATAAATAACGAGGGAAGGCGGCTGCAGAGGCCAGCCGGGGCTGAGGGCAATTCCTTGGCCGGATCAGGAGAAAAGGCAGAGCTTCATCCCGGCTGCCTGCCTCCTGTTGCAGCCGGGGCCAGCGCCGCCCCGGCCCCTGCGGGATGAGGGCACAAACAGCCCCAGCACCAAACACCGGCTACTCCCAAAATTTCAAAAATACACAAAAAATTAAAGTAAATGAATGAAGCAGCAGGGCTGAGATGGCTTCCCTTGCCTGACCAGGCAGATTACAGCAAGGATTTAGAGCCGAGGGCAAGCCGCGGCGCTGCGGAGGATGGAGCCAGGCGGTGGGACTGGGGGCGACTCAGGGCAGGCAGGGCCCCCCCAGCACCGCTTGCACGGGGCTGCGCCGCCGCCTCGGGCCGTATCTGGGGCAGAACTGGAAACGCTGCTGAAGATGAAGAGCGGTTTGAGGTTTCGTCTGCCCTGCGTGCAGGGGCCGGAAGCATCAGCGTTTACTTGCTGAGAGTGCAAAAATTAAAAAGGGAAAAAAGAAGAAAAAAAAAAAAAATGGGGTTAGTAGCGCGGGGAAGTCCGGGGAAAGGCAGCGCCGGCAGAGTCGCGGTGCCGCAGCCGCTGGCGTACGGCTCAGCCTCCTTGCTGTTGCTTTTAGCCCCGGTCGTGTTTTGCAAGGGATTTCACCAAAATTATGCTCGCAGCACCGGCACGCGTGGGCGGAAACCGCGCTGATGCCGACCGGAGATAACGCACTGGGGAGCATGGGCCAGGGCAGCGCACGGCTGCGTTTCGGCACATTTCCCCCGTGCGACCTCTGGCCAGCTGTGGGTGGGTTGGGATTTACGGCTCTTCCTGGCGCCGTGCCGGGAAGATGGGGATGGGGACGGCGTCATTCCCATGTCTGGGGCTCCTGGCCGGCTGTGTGCACGCAGGACCCCCCGCCACCGTGCCCACCGGTGTCTGGCACCGCACGGCCGGGGCGCCTCGGCCGCCCGCAGAGCCACGAGGTGGCACCAGCCCCGCGTCCCCACGGTGCTTCCCCACCTTCCAGCAGAGCAAACCCGTCTTTCCCTCCCCACCGCACCACCATCCATCACCCCACGGGCCCCTGCCTCGCTGGCAGCCTCCATCCTTGCACCCTAAATCCCTGGGGATGGGCTGGAGGCTGGGGATCCGGCATCCTCCCAGCCCCAGAAACCCAGCCAGATTTAGGGATTTTATTGGGATTTGGGCGATGCCGGGCTCGCCGTCGGAGCGCACCAGGCCAGCCACGTGCGGAGGAAGTATTCCGTTACCGGCTCAGAGTGAGCGCGCACTCAGGTTTCAGCCCCGGCCCCTGTTTACCATCCGTTTTTGGGGCTGGAGCAGCGAAGGAAGCAGCACCGGGGTCACGGCTCGGCATGGTTGGGTGGCGGCGGTAAACACATTGCCCGGCTCAGGGCCAGCGCCGGCACCGGTTAATCGTTCCTGGTCATGGAACAAGTTCACGCCAGGACAGCCAGTCCCCACTGCTGCATTAAAAACAAACCGGGAAGGGGGGGGACGGGAGAACCCCCCCATCACCCCCATGGGGTCACCCTCCGGGGGATCCATCCCACCCACGGCACCACTCACATCCCCCCCGATGCCGTCAGGGACAGCCCTTCCCCACCGACAGCCCCGCGCATCCTTTCCCACACATGTCCCGAGTTGGCCGGTGCTCTGCTGGGAACACGGTGCTGCGCGGAGCCCACAGGCAATGTGCTGGGGAAAACTAATTAAGCTGGCCTTGCCAATTAATGTGAGCGAACGGCTCAGGACTTTCTAATTAGTTTAAATTTCACAGTACTGTTTTCCAAGAGAGTCTCCGAGAGCCACTCTCAGCCCAGTGACCCGAGGACGGCTGCTGGGCCAGCTTTTGCCGCCAGGATGTGACCTTCCCCGCTCCTCCGTCTGGATCTGACCCCACGCAGGACCCAGACGTGCCGCAGGCCATCCGTTACGCCTGGTGAGAGCCGCCGCCACCCACAGCCTGAGAACAGACAACTCATTACACTGATTGGGAAACTACTTCTAAGCCAGCTCCGGGGTAAGCAGCAAAAAGCCACCGCAACGGGGAAAATAAAGCTCAGGCCGGTGCGCGTGGACGGCAGGAATGCGGCCGGACCGGCATCGATCCCAAAGGCACCCTGAGCTGTAGGGTCCCCCCGACTTTGGGGTCCCCGGGGCGAGCAGAGCGGAGCAGCCGCAGCCAGCCACAGGCATGTACCCTGACGCCTTGACAAGCCGCTAATTTAAGACCCCTGCCTTTTATTTTTAGAGGACGACGTCTGATTATGTCCTGCAACGCCTTTTTATATTGCCTGCTACGCTGACTATTTCTGTACGGCTGTTTACACCCACCGGTGCCACCGCTGCCCGAACGCCGTGGCTGAGGGTGCCGTTGGCCGAGGCGAGCGCTGAGCATCCCTGCCCCCAAGGGGAAAAACCTCCCCCTGTTCCCTCCCTATGCCGCAGGGTCCTGGCGGCGTGTCCCCAAAAGCAGATGGCACCGGGGTGCATTTATCCCGGCGGATTTACCCCGCGCCGCCTCCACTTGCTTTTGCTAAGCGGAAAATTCAGTGCCGCATCCTGATAAAGCACGGGGTGCAGCCAGCCGGAGCTGCGGGAAGATGCTCGGAGCCTGGGGATTTGCTTTGGGCTCACTGATTTTTGGGGGATGCAAGCTCAGGCCGGCACCGGAGGAAAACCATAAAGCAGCCGGGGGGAGTTTGCTGCGGCCCCATAAACATCAGCTCGTGGGGGGTGCGAGCCCCCAGGGAAGGCAAGATCCATCCCTGCGGGTCCAGGCTGGGATTTTGCTCCCAGATCGAGGAGTTTAACCTGTTTCCCAGCCTCGGGGAAGCGCAGCCCCGCAGAGCAATACCCTGGTTTCAGCATGGGCAGCAGAGAAGGTTGCAGCCCTGCAACTCCTTCCCTCACCCACCCCTCTCGCAGCCCCTTCCCTCGTCCGTCCGTCCCTCTCGCAGCCCCTTCCCCGCACCCAGCACCCTTTCTCCCTCCCCGCGCCCAGCCCGGAGAGGAGCCGATGCCAGCGAGGTGTTTGAGCCCAGCCCCACCACCAGCCGTGGCAGGGAGGAGGATTTTTTGCCGGGCAAAAAACCACCGCTGCCACCACCTACACAACGCCACCCGCTCCCGGGGGGATTAGGTGACCACTCAGGAGCTGCTTTGACTTAATCTCTAAGCAAACAAACCAATCCCTAGGATTTTTTTTTTATTTTTTTTTTTTTTTAAATTCTTTAAGCAGAATTCAAGGTTTCATCTCACTGTGGGGCAGGCAGCTCATCTGTCCCGGCACTGCAATACCCCCGTGGCCAGGATGCCCAGCAGACCCTCGGGGTAGAAAAACCTCCCTTGCAGCTGGAGAATTTTCACTTTTCCTCCCTAAGAAAAGCTTTTGGGATTCATTTCCCCCCAGCCACCGCTGGCACAGGCATCCCAGCTGTGCCCGTGCAGCAGGGAAGAGGCCGCCGGGATCGCAGCTGGACAGACGGCCGCCGGCCACAGCTGTGCTCGGCTTGTTTTGAAAGTCACAGATATTTCAGCGCCAGCATTTCGCAACTGTAAGGGTGTCACAACAACAACAACAACTGCAGTTTGACTTTGCAAACAGGGCCCGTGGCTGCCCAGCACCCCCAGCTCTTTCCTGCTCACGTCAGGCTGAGCTCGCCTGCTGCAACAGCTTCACCCGGGCGAGCATTATTTCCAAACCCAAGAATGGAAAATGACTTGAAGCAACATCAAAATTGATTATTTAATGTTTTTTTTTTTCACCACCAAGAAGGGCTCGGAGCTGCCCCATCCCCTGCAGGGCTGCGCTTGGTGCTCAAACCGCTGCAAAATCCCACCGGGATGCTGCATGCCCCAGCGCGCGAGCTGGGAGAAGCGGTTAGAAACCATCTTCTCCCTCTGCCACGCGAGAAACGCCTGGCTGATGGCAGGAAATATTTTCTTTCTGCAGTTTTAATGTTCTCAGATGGCTGCTCTCAGGGCCAGCAGCCCCGGGGGCAGCTCAGCCTCTGGCAGGGCAGCAGCTTTCCAGGCTTTGGCGGCAGCCGGGTGCAGCAAAGCCACAGCTATCGATTCCCCCC
>VZTL01043768.1:33063-45223 GCA_013400535.1 Scopus umbretta | reverse complement strand
AGGGACCGCGGGCAGCGCCCATCCCCCGCAGCCTCAGGGCTCCGAGCCGCGCCGCCGCCGCCAGCTCCAGCACCACACGGCCCGACACCGCCTGCCCGGGGCTGAACGCCACCGGGCCGTCCCGCTCCGCAGCCTCCAGCAGGATGGAGAAGCGTTTGNCTCCCGGACATCCCCAGGGGTGTCTGGACCACAGCACCCCGGCTCCTTCAGCTGCCCCGCAGCCCCAGTGCCACTCCCAGACATCCCCAGGGGTGTCTGGACTACGGCACCCCGGCTCCTCCGGCTGCCCTGTGACCCCAGTGTGGCACCCAGACATCCCCAGGGGTGCCCGGACTGCGGCCCCCTGGCTCCTGCAGCTGCTCCACAACCCCAGTGCCACTCCCAGACATCCCCAGGGGTGCCCGGACTGCGGCCCCCTGGCTCCTGCAGCTGCTCCACAACCCCAGTGCCACTCCCGGACATCCCCAGGGGTGTCTGGACCGCGGCACCCCACAGGAAGGTGTCCGGGAGCAGGATGGTTCATGGGGCTGAGTGCTGCCAGCCCTGCCGTGGATAACCCACCTTGGGTGCTGCGGCGTTGCTCAGTGCCCCCCAAACCCTTCCAGCCCCCTTCCTGCAGTCCCATCCCATCTACGTCCTTGACTCAGCACCAGCCAGAACCCGCATTCCCGGGGTCACAGCCAGCGGCTGCAATGGGGGGATTTCTCACTCAGTGCAGCAGTCCCTTCATTCCAGCTCCCACGCATGAGAGCCGAGGGCCGCGCTGCACGCAGATCCACGTCTTTGCTTTCCCAAGAGCCATTCCCAGGGGTCGGAACAGGCCGCAACTGGATCTGGGCTCCTCGCGTGGCGTGGCCGGGCCAACTGGCAACGAAGGGAAAACTGGTCTGGGACATCGCTTTGCTTATTTCTAAGAAATCAAGAACTGGCTCCCGTTCAGCTTGTGCAATTACAGAGTGAGCAATACATCTTCCCTGCGCTTTTTAACCAGGCGAGCGCTGGTTTTCTACCCGCACATACTGGAGTTTGCGTGGTGCCGCTCCAAAACCCAGCGACAAATTACGCTTGGCGTGGGCAGGCACGGCGTGGGGACTCGCTCTGTCAGCAGCATCTGCTGCTGCCCGTGCTCTGCTGGGCTAAAAGCATGAAAAAACTTGGAAATGGAAACTGGTGATTCTCAGTGTGGACATCACCAGGAGCAGCACCCCGAGATGTTGTAAAAGGGAGGAGAAAGGGGTCTACACCCCCCTCCAAAAGGGTTAATGCAGCTTTAGAAACTTCCACTTTAATCATGACTGTCACGTTTGCCGAACACCAGAGCTCTCCACCCCAGGGAACGGGCTGGGGATAAGACAAAACAGGCATTAAAAATGTTAGTCAGCATTTGGCCGCCAACGTTTTGAGGATTTTCGAGTTGCTTCCAGCCATGCTGGGCAGGACCTGCTGTGCTAAATTGGGTTGATCTCAGCCACCGAAAATGAGCTGGGCTGAAGCTTTGCAAAGCTTTAGCTGTCTCCAAAGGCTAACTGGAATTGTCTGTCTCTCTCCCCAAGGGAAGGGGACCATGGTTTATTTTACGTGCGCGACCATTTGCTGTCACAAGCAAACACGAATCATAGCAACCGCTGTGACGGGAGCCCGACAGCAACGGCAGAGGGAAAGATGGAAGGCAGGCATGTCACAGCACGAGTTAAGGGGCGACGCCAGCTCTGGGAAGGTGCCTGGTGTCCCCGCTGCGACACACGGTGACATTAGAGGTGGTGGGGCTCTCGAGAAGGGCTGGAACCTCGGCCGGGCCGGGGCAGCTTCATCCTGCGCTTGGCATCTTCCTCCTCCTGCCTGTCGGCACGCACCCCTCAGCCCGTGACTCAGCCTTCGCCCACGGGATGAGAATCTCTGCAAACCTCCCTCCCGCGTCAGCTGCACGAGATGTCCACAGCTACCCCTCCTTGCCTCCGCGTGGGGTGGGAAGCCCCTCTCCGACCTCTTTGGGACTCCAGCGCCAGGAGGGGGGTCTCCCCTCTCTCCCAGGATTTCCAGGTGCAGGGGCTGTGGGACCACGGCCACGGGCTTTCCATTCAAGAATGCTCCTGGGTGCCCAAACCCAACTAAAACCCAGGCCAGATTCGGTGCAGGAAAGTTCTCCAACTCTTCAGCCCCACCTAGAGTCTGGCCAGGCTTAAGCCGGTCCCAACAGGAGCTGACACCCAGCCCAGCTCAGAAGGGGCTTCTCCTTCCCCGACCCGCTGCTGGGACCTGCTGGCTTCTCCCCACTGACCCTGGAGCCACACAAGGGTCCCTGGAAAGCCCGAGAGAGGGGGATGCAGCAGATCAAAAGGCGAGTCAGCAGCTCTGCCCTGACCCAATACGGGGACAAGATGGGGAAACACGGAACCTTGCACAAGTACACGCACCCAGCTTGAAAATAAGCTCCGTCCCTGCCGGATTTGCGAGTCTTGTGTATGCACCAGGATTAAGGTGCTGATCGAGGGCCGCCCCACAAACGCAACAGGAGCCCTGACATGCTCTTAGTCCACGTGCCGCAACTCTCCTGGATGTCTCCATGAAAATAAAATGGCTTCTAGATGTTTGCCTCTCACCGGGGCAACCTACACCTCTGGGAAGTGCTGTGGGATCCTTGGACAGAAAAGATCACTGCACAAAAAGCATTTACGTTTCCTCTCACATCACATGCAGAAGAGTCCAGGGCCTTCCTCGCCTTGCCTTTGCCCATTAGACCCCTGTCTTTTCCTGTCTTCCCACGCCCTATCTAAGATGGTTACCCAATATACATTTAATGGCCCTGCCGCGCAGCGCGAACATCCTTCTTTCACCCTTTTTCTTGTCTCACAGCACAGCACCCCGGTGCCAGCGCTCACCACCCTGCCAGGAAACTGCAGATAAACTCACAGCTCAGGGGAGAGCAGAAGGGAGGGCCCTTATCTCTGCCTAGCTTCCCTCCTCTGCACTGCCTTGTTACCATGACAAAACCTGCATTTTTTAAACACCACGCAGACACTGTTGATCTCGTCGAGAAGCAACAAGCAGAGAGCAGTCACAGGGACCTTTGGATGATGGCATGCTTTCAGCAGCCTCTTGCTAGCTGACATCAGGAAGGTCCTCACGCTGCTGTTGGGGACAGCGGGACGGAGCGGGACGCAGCGGGATCCGAAAGAAGGGATTTTGGCTGCAGAACAGCACTCCTCCGCAGCCCACAGCCTTCGCTCCCTTAAACACTCCTGTGATCACGCGCCCGCGCCTCTCTCACAAAGCAGAAAAGGAATCCGCATACGGACAGAGACAATAAAATCCCAGCCCACAAGTTCTGGCGCGGCTCTCTGCTCCCCAGGGAATGCAGTTCAACTCTCCCTGTGCGGTAGGCGAGGGCCAGAAACCATCAGCTCCAAGCTACAGGAGTGCAGGGTGCTGGCGAGGCCGAGCAGCTCATGCAGTTCCTCCAGCCCCTGGCCCTTCTCCAGATGGCTCCAGGAGCTTCTATCGTACACAATCCCAGCAGCAAAATCCAAACATGCTCACAGCGGCTTGTGGCTTCCCTACAGACATTCACCGCAGGGATAACAGGGAATAAAACTCACCCTGTAACCTTACAGCTAATGAGGCCACCATCCCAACGCTGCAGTGACCAAGTGCTCAGGACCTTCTCTGCTGGAGTTCAGGGCAAGGGCTTCTCCCACGTCCTGAAGGGTAATCAGGATGCTTAGCACAGTTGCAGCTGCAAAGGCGCCATCCTTAGGCACAGCACGGAAGAGCCACTGCCAAAAGACAGAAACTCCAGAGTAATGCAGGTGTTTGGAGCAGATGGCAAGGTACAGTCTTCCAGAAATAGAGAACATGACCCTCCAGTGCACTCCAGAGACAGGAACACCTCCAGGAAGGCAGCTCGTGTCCTCGTTCCATCACTCCGGTTTCCTCCTGCAACCTCTGCATTTGCCAGCTAGGGCTGGCACGACTTTCTGGGTTGCGCTTGGCCACTGACAGAATTGAACGCCCTCAGCATGAGTGAAGTCCTACGGCCATCTCGGGGGCTGAGCGGCACATAGCACTGCGTCACGGGCAGTAACGAGGCCATCAGAAGCAGGGAAAGGGGGAGAAAAGGCCACACAGCCATGACAGTAACACTATCACTGGGGGGAAAGGTTGAAAGAGATGTACTTTCATCAGAAAAGACAGAGTTAGCGAGTGGATGGACAGCTGAGACGTCCTGTATCCCTCGGCTATGGATCATTTCATCCCAGCCACCCAAAGAATTAAAGCGGCTTGTCCTCTTGCAGTAGATCTAAGCAACGTACCAGCTGGGCATGCGGTCCCAGCATCAGAAAACTGGAAACAAATATTTACTGAACTACTAAGTGCTCTTTCCACACTTGTGAACAAAGACTTCTATTTGCACTTCCCTGTGCAAACAGAACAAACGCCACAACCCTTCAGGCTCACCAGCCCCGAGTTTGCAAGTGGCCTCCTAGAAACCAGCAGCAGAGAAACCCTTGGCAAAGGTGAGAAAAGGGTGTCCAAGAGGGACAACCCTGCTTGGGTTGCTCAGCACCCACCAGGGCAGAGGTCCTCCCGGAGGGGGTGCCAGAAGCCCAAGGGGGTCCCAACCCAACGCCCCGGAGCAGAGAACCACCCCCATGCCCCAGCCTTACCGGGGATGAGCTGACAGCGGCGGTACAGGAAGGTCTGGTAGGCTGTGTAGTCACGGTAGACGGTGTTGAGCCCCACGCTGCGGCTCTCCAGCCAGTGCACGGCGGCACGGCCGCGAGCGTACACCTCCAGCGCCCGTAGCCGCAGCGTGCCGCGTAGCTCCAGCTGCACCCGGCCGCGCAGCAGCTCTCCGCTGCTGTAGGCGCCCCATGCTGGCCCATCTTCCAGCTCCACCACCAAGCTCCGCACACGCCCTGGGGGCTGCATCGCTGCTGGCCCTGCTTATCCGGCAGCTCCAGGAGGCCGTTCCCCGCCTGGGCTGAGGCGAGCGGGACAGGCAGCTGTGCAGCCCTCCAGAAATGGGAGGAAAAAGCAAAGCTGACACCGAGAGCCCCTAATTTCTCCCTGTCCCTAACAGGCCCAACCCTGCAGGCCTAATCTTCCCCAGGGGTGGACCGAGACCCTGTTACGCAGTGAAGCTTTAGCATTGACCTCATGTGCGCGAGGCTGATGCCGTGCCGAGGATGGGGCTGCGGAGACAAGTGACATGGTTTTAAACCGATCGAGAAATAACATGACTTCATCTTATCTCTGAGTCACAGACACTGTTGACGTGCGACTGGTACATGCTTGTAGCTCCGTTGGCAGGGAGGGGCGTCACACACCACCAACCGTGCTGGCAGGTTTCACGTAGCTGGGGAAATCAAAGAAAAGCTGTTGGGCCGTCCCGCTTCAGGGATTCCTGGGGCATTGCTAGAAGGGGTGGGAAAGTGTAGAAAACAAAGGCCCTTTCCCCAAAAACTACACCAAACGATGTAATCTAGGTGTTTGAATTGAGGTGTTTGCATTGAGGTGTTTGCAACG
Source organism: Scopus umbretta (assembly GCA_013400535.1). NCBI lineage: Eukaryota > Metazoa > Chordata > Aves > Pelecaniformes > Scopidae > Scopus > Scopus umbretta. The sequence continues at coordinate 39,697 of VZTL01043768.1, read as the reverse complement.
CACCGGCATGAGATACTGATGTGAGGGGCCTGCGTGCATTTGCAAGACTTGAGCACGCAGCTTCTTTGAAGTACGCGTGGAGCAAAGACTGTCCCTTTCCCAAGGGATGGAGAGTCAAATCCCAAGAGGAAAACATGGGGCGATCGTGGGCCCAGCCACTGCTCGCACACAGACCGCAGCAATTGGAAATGGTTTAGTAACCCGTGCTCAAATCCTTTGGTGCTGGCTCACAGCACGTGTGAATCAAGCCCATCTGGATCAAAAGGCTGAGGAGAGCTTGTGAAGGGGCAGCTGTGAGAAGGCAGCAGCTGACCCTGCTCACTCGGCCTCCCAGGGGAGGGGGCTGGCCGGCCCACGCTGATCTCTCTTTAAAATACCTATAACCCAAACAGAGTTAGTGCAAGCTCAGCGTTCAGGAAACCCGTGTGAGTTATCAACTCAACAAAAATACACAGCTCACCTCTAAGAAAACAGCCCACTCATCACCAGCTGGGGAGGGTTACCTCTCTGCACTGCTGTTCACTGACCTTTGGTTTCAGGCCTTGACACAAAAATCCAAACACAAAATAAGGGACTGTTCCAGCCCACACACAGTCCTGATGGTGCCTCTGACTTTGCTTCTGACCTATTGCCTTTTCTCTGAGCTTCCCCCTACCCCATCTGCTTCCTCCAGCCCCAGCGCCTGCCTAGAGGCACTCAGTGGGTCTTGCAATCCAGAGATGTGTCACCCGCACCTTTGGGCTAATCGCCGGGTGTTTATTCTTGCTGTCACAACACCTTCTTGTGCCCTCGTTCAACTTGTGAAATAAATGTTCCCTGTAATAACACACAGACAGGCCAAGAGCAGGGCACCAGGATGGCCAAGAGGTAACACGATGTGTAGGCAGCCCACAGCGCAGGAAGTTCTGGGCGGTCACCGAAGAAGAGAGAACATCAATCACGGTGCGAAGAGCACCTTCTTCTGGGGACAGTGTCCTTTCAGGGTCCTCAGAGGGACGCAGCTCACTTGGGAGTTTGCCTTTTGGATTTCTGCTGGGCTTCTGGACTTGGGCGTGAACTCGTCTTTCTGCTCAGTCCTGAAGAGGTCCTGCGCCCTCCAGGGTAGCCCCAGGTGTGAGCATTTCAACTGAGGAGAGAGAAAAGGTTTCAGCACACGGGGACGGGGCTGGGGAGGAGGCGGGTGGTAACGTGGCACCTGGCAGCCCCTGCATCTGAGCCCCGTGTTGCTACCTGAAGGGTCACCCCCCTGGGCAACTGCAGCCTGTGCCCGCATCCTCTCCCTCCGGCGATGCACAGCCTTCCCTGCTGGTGGTGCAAAGAGACGTCTACCCCGGCTGGACACCTCTAGCCATGCCAATTTTCCTCCTCTGATCCTCTGGGGGGGACCAGAATCACCTTCCTCCTCCCTCCAACGTTCCCTGGCTTAGGGACTTGCTTGCCTACCCTTCTCCCTTCAAAGATTTTTCTCAGCTATGACTCTATTCCCCAGAGAGCATTTACTTGAGACTGGAGGCAGACAGGACTTGATGCATGGCTGTCCCATCTCAAGTGGCTCAAAAGCACACGCGAAATCCGATGACGTAAATTGGGAGGCTACAGCTTCGCTTGACATAATCCCGCTTCCCCAAGCCGCCCCGTGGTAAATCCAAGCCTATTAAGGCTGTACCTGCTGTAGCATGTCCTCAGAGAGTTGTTGTTTCTGCTGCCTGTGTGGGACCAGCATGGCCTGCGTGGTTGTGACAGAACTTTCATCTGCTGACAGATGGAATTGAAATAAAAAGTAAATTCAAGCCAGTAAATTAGGGGGCAATATCAGAAAAGTTTTGCAGTTTGACTTGCAGTCACAGATCCCTGTGCATCTCCATTAACGAGAGGAAGAGACAGGCTTTGCTGTCAGCACGTTGCTGAAAACCTTTGCCCAGAGAGAAAACAATTCTCAGGGTGAGGAGGTAAATGAAGAAATTCACATGGAAGTTACAGGAATATCACTCCATATGCTAGCTATGGAGCTGCTCCAGAAGTTTGGGGCACAGGAGAATGTCAATTCAACTGTGATCTGATTTAGTAAGAGAAATGGCTTAAAATCAGATACATGGCATGAAGGGAGCTCCCTCTCAGCTGCAGAGTACTGGCCATCAGAAACAGGAGGCAACGGCAGAGGAGGATTTTGTTTATGCCTTCCATGACCAGCTCTAACCACATCCCTTCCTGAAGTTGCATAAGCACAGCTTTTGATTGAAAACCTCTCCTTCCTCCCAAATACAAATGCAAAGCAACTTCTAAAAACAAATGTAGCAAGGGAGAAAGATCAAGCCACTGGTTCATGTCCCAGAAATCACTCCTGTCACCTGAATATGCTAAACATCGCTATCCGATGGCAGTGAATGCGTAAGGCTGGCACAGGCATCAAGGTGGCTGATGAGTGAGATGTCATTTGGGGAGGTGAAAATGCCTGAGATTAGCAGTTGCCGTGAGAACCAGCAGCAGCAGGCACGGGGCTGAGCACGGCTGTCCTGCCTGGTTTTGGGGCAACGGTCTCCTTTTTACTAAAGTCGTGATCCTGCACCAGTGCCTTCCTGCCATCTCCAGCCCAAGATGTCTGGGCTGCCTCCTCTCCCAGAGCGCCAGGCATCGCTGTCCCTTGCACAGAGCTAGGAGAGCCTCGGCAGGCTTCATCTGGCACCACGACAGTCTGAGCCACGTGGCCTTACTGTGGTAGTTGAAGGGGATGTGGCTCTCGCGGTGGCTTTTGCTGTCTGCCATCACCCTCTGGTCCTGGCAGGGTGGCTGATAGTCCGACTGCTGCGTTGTGCTGAAGAAACGGGAGCCTGCATGCTCATCTCCCAAGCAGACGTTGCTTCGCTGCTTCTGCAGTAGCAAGTCAGGCTTCGGCGCGAGGTTCCACCTATCAGTCTGGAGAACACAAAAGCTGCTTTAACACAAAGCGGCTGTAGCTGGGAAAGGCGCCCTATTGCACATTACGCCCTGCACAGCCCACCGTGGGGAGGGGAGAAGGGACAACCGCATCGACTTTAGTTGAGGAAGAAGGTCTCCACCAGGGAAACACCCGCACAGCAAAGCTGGGAACCGACCTCTGGGTAGGAGTGCTGTGTAGTAGTAGTTCTTGCCAACGCTTGATTTCTCTTGGGGTCTTCATCGCCTCTGGGGATGAATGAGGCATATTTGTTTGGACGGGCAATAGCCACAGGCTCTGGCAAAAGCGAGAGTGAAGGATGTCAGAGCACTCCGGTCTCTGAACAATTTATAGCTACAGCAGCTTCTCCTCATGCAATAAAGCACAGGAATGAACACAGGTAGTTAACCTGCCAGGGAAGTGGAGTGAGGATGAAAGTGAGCCTCACAGTGACGACACTGATGCCAAGTACATAAAAACCATAAGAAATTAAAAAGAAAAAATTATATACATATTATATGAATGTATTACATCCTTATCTATAATCATATCACTAAAACCAAGCGATAAAACCTACTGTTCAGCTTGTTATACCTCCCAGGGAGGTGGTGGAGTCCCCATCCCTGGAGGGGTTCAAAAACCGTGTAGCTGTGGCACTTCAGGACATGGTTCAGTAGGCACGGAGGTGTTGGGGTGACGGCTGGACTGGATGATCTCCGAGGGCTTTTCCAACCTTAACGATTCTGTGATTCTATAAACCCCACTAGTGGTCTGTACACATTGCCCCTTGTCACAGACTTACCCTACCTAGACTGTGTGCAGGGAAGAGCTCTGACGTCGAGGTGGAGAATCTGGTGCAGCCATCCCCCAGCCGCAGGTTCGTGCGGTGGATCTGGGAGGCAGCCCGTTCCTTGTCATAGACTCTGCAAGATACCAGATACGAGCTGCTTAACTAGCAACGTTCATCAGAAAGAGCAGTTCCTGGGGATGCCCATCAGGTTCCTGCTGATACCTGTGCGTCCTCTTGTCTGGGGCATTGTAGGTATGTTTCTGCTCGCTCACAGATCCACTGGTTCTAGGATCCCCAAATTGAATAGCAGACCCGTGCTGAAGGGAAGCAAAGAGAGCTACAGAACAGCCATTTAAAGCACAATCCCTTTGTTTCCCCTCTCTGTCTTTATGTCCACCTGGTTTTCACTTGCACAGATCCCACCCCTTTCAGGACAGAATCCAACAGGGGAACATGCTGCCCTTTAACTGTGTCTTGGTCCTCCCCAAAATCACGCTGTTACCTTTTCACTTGGCTTTGCAGGTGGATTCCATTCACCCTGAAACTGTGCTTGATAAGAAGTGCTGTAATAGGACTGTCCATCCTCTTTAATAATGGGAACGCATCCTGCTGAGCAGCCAGAGGGGAAAATGAATGGTGTTATTCCTAACAAATGCTCTATTTAGCCTTGTAAGGAAATATTAATGATATTGAAGCTGCAATCTCGAGGCAGCTGCTCTTTTACCATTTGAGTACTAGTCAACTATAACGTATAACGAAATGGCAAAGCAGTTGACACCAGACTGCAGTAAGGCGAGCCGCAACGCTGCAGAACACGGATGCGGTGCATCAGAAGCGATGCAGCTCTGCTGTGAAAACTGCAGCCTCTGAGGATACAGCAAGCGTAGAAGGCAGCTGGAAAGGCTGCGCAGCAAAAGCTTGGCTGGCGAGTGGCTCTGGTTAGTGCTATTAACCTGGTTTATGACCACCAGATTGATTTACTCAGCTATGAAAAGAGAAATCAAAATATCCAAATGGTTCTAACAGCTTTCACTGCTCGCAGCACGACTCCGAGCCGAGCCACCGAACCCGGCCGTGCCCAGGAAGCCTGCGCGGCGCCGAGGACCGCGGGGAAGGTCTGCAAGACGGCTCACCCCTGCGCGAGCGCCATGGCCTGGCAGCGGGCTGGACCTCGTGCGCTGGGTACGAGAAGGTGTAGGTGGATGGAGGGAGCCTTATTTTCTCTCTGTCTCCGCAGGGAACACTGTCCTTCCACTTCTCGGCCGTGGGCAGGGGGGGTCTCCGAAGCGGGGTGTGGGGACAGGGGAAGCTCTCCCTCGCCGCTGAGGTGAGGACGCGGATGCGGGGATCGGCGTGCATGCGGATGCACGACTCCAGTGGAACAACCGGGGCCGCCGGCTGCAGGGGCCTCTCTGGAAACGCCGAGCGAGTTTCCGAGCAGCTTTCCCTGCCGCCACCCCGAGCCGGGCTCAGCACCCACCCGCTGCGGGGCAGCGGGGCCGGCGCCGGCCTGTAAAACCCCCAGAAAGGGGGGAACTGGCTGTGAGAAAATGACTGCCGGGCGCTTGCCGGCGCCCAGCGCTCGGCCCCCAGCTGAACGTGGGACGCCTTCAGGAAGGGAAGGCCCGTGAGGGGGGCCGGGACNAGCTGGCGGGCGGCGCGCTGGCCGGGCCGCAGGCCCCGCCGGCCGGGCTGCCCGGCAGCCTCCTGGCCGTGTCGGCCCAGCTGAGCGCCTGCCGCACGGCCCTGCGCCTCTTCGACGACTTCGCCATGCTCAGCTACAGCTGCAGCTACGGGCTGGGCCCCAAGGTGAGCGCGGGGCACGGGGGCGCACCGGCGGCCTCCCCGGCCACGCCGCAGGCGCCAAGGTGTGTCCGCCGTGCTCCCCGCAGGACGAGGACGGCCTGGTGCGGGGGCTGTCGGTGCTCTGCAACCTGGCCAACCAGCTCTACTACCCCTGCGAGCACGTCGCGTGGGCGGCGGACGCCGGCATCGTCCGCGTCGGCTCTCAGAAGTGGTGGACGCGGAGCACGGCGCTCTGGGCCTTCTCCCTGCTGCTGGGCATCCTGCGGTAAGGCTGGCTGGGGTGCCGCAGGCTGCGGTGGGAAGGAGACGGATAGGGAATGAACCGTGTTCCCTGTAACCAAGCTAAAATGAAGGACCCTCTCAGCTGCAGAGGGGTGCTCTTCCTCACGGATTCAGTTAATGCTAGAGAAAAAAACCCTCCCCTTTGATGCTACAGGAGAAATAGCTCTGTCGTCTTGTTTTCAGATCCCTGAGAATCTTGTTCCAGTTAAGAAGAAAGCTGAGGCAGCACAAGTGGTATGATTTCCCTCCGTACAGCTAATTTAACCCAAATATATCTGTTCTCATTTGTGCGCTGTCGCTAAGAATTTCCACGTTATGGGCTATCACTGATGTTACTTCTGCTTCCATCAGTACGTCTTCGCCTCTGAGCCAAAAGGAAATGAAAGCCCAAGTGAAGGCTGAAGTTTTGAGCATCCTCACACACATGGCAGATCTCTCCAACGCAATCCACTGGCTGCCGCCTGGATTTCTTTGGGCAGGACGCTTTCCTCCATGGTTAGTAGGTCTCCTGGGGACCGTATCTTCTCTGATTGGCATCTACCAAGCATCTAGAGGAGGAAATGCTGAAGCTGTATAAAGCATAATTAAGCTTCAGGAGCCCAATGGTAAAAGTGCCTTTCGTGAGGCAGGGTGTATTTTAGCTTTTCTGGATGTCAATGATTGTAATTCCACGCATCCTGTAATTGGGACTGTAGTCAAGATGTCCGTTAGAGGCTTGTTTGCAGTTAACTTTTATCACTCTTCATCAGAGAAATCTTTCAGGTGAATCCTCTGAAAATCAAGAAGTCTCCTAGGATTGATAAAATGGGGGGGGGGGGGGGGGGGGAGTTTTTCTGTCGTTC
>VZTL01043768.1:16406-33054 GCA_013400535.1 Scopus umbretta | reverse complement strand
CGGGTGGGCGTAACTTCCTTCTGTCCTTCCTATGTCCCAAAAGACAAATGCAACCCTCCAGTCTTCGCTGTCACTTAAAAGAGCACAAAGTCAGCGTTAGGCGGAGAAACGGCCGTGGCTCTGTCACGCAAAACTTCCAAGGGACGGCTCCTGCGAGTTCGAGCTGCAGGCTCAGCGCTCGGTGCCTCGTCTCGAGCAGGAGCTGAGCCGTCTCCTGGAAGTTTCTCCATCAGGTGTCCGGTGCTTGAGCCCAGAGCAGATGCCAGAAGCGCAGACGGGAGCAAGCGGGTCTTTTGTTTGTGACGGCTGTGTTTCTTTAGAAAGAAACAGCAACTGTAAGTGGTGCCTTGCCCAGCTTTCTTCTAGTCTGTATTACTTGTTTAAGGAGAAATAGGGGAAGTTGAGGCTTCCCGGTTAAACCAGAAGCGGCGCTGAGCCTCCAGCTGTGCCTTCACAAAATGCCACCGGGTGGAGCTCGTCCACCGGGCCCTGGCAGCAGCCAGTAGCCTTTTTTTTTTTTTTTTAAATAAAAAAAGGCAGCAAATTTATTAATCACCTTTCAAAGGACCAAGCAAACCGAGGCCAAGCTGAGTTTCACAGTTATATTTCTAGGCGGTGCCAATAATAAACAAGACACACGCTTCAAAGGTGGCCTTGAGTGATCATTCCGTCTGATAACCGCGCCAATGTTCTTTATCTGGTTCTAGAAAGCTCCAAAGAGCGCCTGGGCGACAGAAAACGTTTGTGCTGTGTTGGCTGCAGCTCCCCGCCTGTTACCAGCCTTCCTCCTCCCGAAATAATTCAGAGCGCCCGACTAACTGTCGTCGAGATGCGGCTTTTGAAAACAGTTCTGCTTAGTCTGCGCCGTGCTTGTGCTCCCTGCAGCGCGCTACGGCACAGACCGCATTTCCAGGAGGTTTGACCTCCGTTTTTTTTTTTTTCTTGTTGTTTTTGGCACGGACACGGGAAACTATCTCCCGCCTGTGTTCAAAGAGCAGAGCGAGGTCTTGATGCTCTTTATCCTTCGCCCTGTCCTTGCTGTTTCTGCAGACCTTCACCCCGCGAAGTGCCGGCTCTGCCACGCGGGACGCCTTCCTGTCTGCGCTCAGAATTTGGTGTCAGATTTACAGGTTTTTGGTGCAATTCGGAGTGCAGGCAAGTGTTATCTGGAAGAGACTCTTGTTTGGTTTTTTTCTCTAGTCACTGTGCGGCTCTGCTGCCCGAACAGGCGGCGCACCTGGGCCCTGCTGCTTCAGCGCTGTCGCCAGCTGCGGTGGCCCCTGCTGCAGCGTCGTGGGTTTTAATAAGAAATCAGATTTTATCTCTTTGTATTCTTAACCTCGTTAAACCGTTCCTTCAGAACACGCTCTCCTGCTTAGCACGGGACAAGGGGGAGCTATAGCGATTTTAAAGAAAAAAAAACCACCCAACAAAACCAAATACACACACTTCTGATGCCAAATTAGTAAAACTCTAGACCACGCTTTTTAATTTTAAGGTAAAGAAAGGACGCTGTAAACTGGTCTAAGCTTCACCCACTTCCTCGAGTGTTTTATTTTTTTTTTTTAAATCGCAGTGGGTGAAGCGCAGGACAAACTGCAATGTGCAAAGAGAAAGCGAAATCTGGTTAATGCTGAAATTCCCATTTTCTGTAGAGGGCTTTTGGCCCGCAGGGACACATCGCATTCCAGCACCCGGCATGGCCGCTGCTGATCGTCCGGCGCTCGCTCTTCCAGAACAGAATCACGGAATCATTGAGGTTGGAAAAGCCCTCAGAGATCACCCTGTCCACCCGTCACCCCAACACCCCCACTGAGCCGTGTCCCCATGTGCCACATCCACACGGTTTTTGAACCCCTCCAGGGATGGGGACTCCACCACCTCCCTGGGCAGCCTGTGCCAAGGCCTCACCGCTCTTTCAGGGAAGACATTTTCCCTGATATCCAACCTAAACCTCCCCTGGCGCAACTTGAGGCTCTTTCCTCTTGTTTTAGCGCAAGACCTTGTGCGGGCAGACCTGATCCTCCCAAAACCTGGGTTTTTGGGGGTTTGCTTTTTGGGTTTTGGGGTGTTTTTTTCCCCCTCCTTTCTGCTGTGGCCATCGGCCTCAGCTCCTGCTTTGCCACACGCAGGAAAACATTCGCTGAGCAAGGAGGGTTGGCTCCGGCCGTGACCTCCCCCTGCCAGCAGGCCGGGATCTAAAGGCCCCGAGCGGATGCGCCGCTGGTCCCGGCTCAGAGCCGGCTCCCGAGGGCAGGGTGACACCGGGAACCGGGCTGCAGCCGGGCTCCGGGAGCGCCAGGGCCGCCCCGGCTGCCGCCCGCGGGCCGGGCCGGGCTGCAAGGGGTTAAGGGGCGGTGCATGCGCACGCCCGGCCCCGCCTCCCATTCACAAAAGAACGAACGGGGCGNCCCCCCCCCCCGGTGCTACGCGGCGCCCGGCGGGACCGCGCCCCGCACCGGCTTTTGGTCCGGGGCCGCCCGGTGCCCCGCTTCGGCCTGCCCTAGGAGCCCCGCCGCCCTCCCGCTGCAGCCCCCGCTGCGCCCCCGCCGCCTCTCCGGTTTTTCCCCTGCCGAGCGGCCTCCCCGCCATGTCCGTCAGCAGCCACGAGAACCGGAAATCCCGCTCGAGCTCCGGCTCCATGAACATCCACCTTTTCCACAAACCGGGCCACGCCGACAGCCTCCTCACCCACCTCAACCTGCTCCGCAAGCGGCACCTCTTCACCGACGTGGTGCTGCGGGCGGGGAACCAGGCCTTCCACTGCCACCGGGCCGTCCTGGCCTCCTGCAGCCGCTACTTCGACGCTATGTTCAGCGGGGGCCTGAAGGAGAGCAGAGATGCCGAAGTCAACTTCCACGACTCCCTCCACCCTGAGGTGCTGGAGCTGCTGCTGGACTACGCCTACTCGGCCCGGGTGCTGATTAACGAGGAGAACGCGGAGTCTTTGCTGGAGGCCGGGGACATGTTGCAGTTTCAGGATATTCGGGATGCTTCGGCTGACTTTCTGGAGAAGAACCTCTACCCTGGGAACTGCTTGAACATGCTGCTGCTGTCCGATGCCCACTGCTGCGAGCGGCTGCTGGAGCTGTCCTGGAGGATGGCGTTGGCCAACTTCACCTCGCTCTGCAAGACCGAAGACTTCCTCCGACTGCCCAAAGACAAGCTGCTGGAGCTGGTGGAGAGCGAAGAGCTGGAGGTAGAGGACGAGACGCTGGTCTACGAAGCCGTTATAGGATGGATCCGGTACGATTTGCCCCGACGCCATGAAGTTCTGCCAGAGCTGCTGCGCTCCGTCCGCCTGGCCCTTCTGCCCGAGTCTTACCTGCGGAAGCAAGTGGCCTGCGAGAAGCTGGTGACCAGCCACAAGCTGGGGGAGGAGATTGTGGCCGACGCCGTGCGATGCAAAATGAAGATCCTGCAGAACGACGGCCTCGTGACAGGGTGCTGTGCCCGACCCCGCAAGGTCAGCCAGGCCCTGCTGCTGCTCGGTGGCCAGACCTTCATGTGCGACAAGATTTATATGCTGGATCATAAAACCAGAGAGATCATTCCTCGTGCCGACATCCCGAGCCCTCGTAAAGAATGCAGTGCCTGCGCCATCGGGTGCAAAGTGTACATCACCGGCGGCAAAGGCTCCGAGAACGGCGCTTCCAAAGATGTCTGGGTTTACGACACCCTCCACGACGAGTGGGCGAAGGCGGCTCCCATGCTGGTGGCACGGTTTGGCCACGGCTCCGCTGAGCTGGACCACTGTCTGTACGTGGTGGGGGGTCACACAGCAGTGAGCGGTGCCTTCCCGGCCTCTCCCTCCGTCTCCCTCAAGCAAGTCGAACACTATGACCCGCAGCTGGACAAATGGTCCTTGGTGGCCCCGCTCCGAGAAGGCGTAAGCAACGCCGCCGTGGTGGGAGCCAAGATGAAGCTGTTTGTTTTCGGTGGCACCAGCGCCAACCAGGAGAAGCTGCCCAAGGTGCAGTGCTTCGACCCCTGCCAGAACCGCTGGACGGTGCCCACCAGCTGCCCCCAGCCCTGGCGGTACACGGCCGCTGCCGTGGTGGGCAGCCACATCATCGTCATCGGGGGGGACACGGAGTTCTCCGCCAGCTCCGCTTACCGCTTCCACAGTGACACCTACCAGTGGTCCAAATTTGGGGACGTCACCGCTAAGCGCATCAGCTGCCGTGCTGTTACGTCGGGTAACAGACTGTACGTGGTGGGGGGCTACTGCGGGGCGCAGCGCTGCAAAACGCTGGACTGTTACGACCCATCATCCGACACCTGGAGCAGCGTCACGACAGTGCCTTACTCCCTCATCCCCACCGCCTTCGTCAGCACCTGGAAGTACCTGTCCGCCTGAGTCGCGGTGCGGCGAACAACCTGGAGGGTAAATAGTTGCGGATGAACCCAGAGCTCCTCTCTATAACTTTGTGCTGCACAAGGGGGTAAACCTCGAGGGGCAGATGTACGTGGATCTGGACTGGAATTGTCCTAGAGAACAGCCTTGTGTGAGCATCAGCTCCAGAAATACGCTTCCAGGCTGGCAGTTTGTGCTCGAAAACCCTGCAGGAGAGAGAACGGCTCGTTAGGTGCTGAAATGCTGCGGGGAGATTAGTGTAAATAACAAAACGCTTAACCTGGCATCCTAGCCCTTCCCCTGAGTCTTGGCCTATGCCAAGATTTTGGGGAATGCTCTCTGCGAGGAGGATTGGGTGTCACCCCTGGTACAGAAAGCTCGTCGAGGCGAGCGTTGTGTTAACAGGCAGCCTGTCTGCAGGAGCTGGGACAGACCGCGCGGTGCCATGGGGGACTGGCTGCTGCTTTTAGCACAGCCGCCTCCTCCTGGTGCCACGGTTAATCTGCTAGTGGCACCCAAATGTCTTGTGGGACGCGAGGGCTGTGAGCTGGTGCCAGAACAAGATTATAGCTGGGATTTCGTCCCAGAATGGTCGGTAATTGCATTTGTAAGACAAGCCCTGTCTACATATAAACACAGGGTTTCTCCGCTTCTAATTATTCTCTGGTGTCCCTTTCATGCCATGTCTTTCCTGCTACACAGCAATTAAGTGTTTAAAAATTTGCAACTGGAGTTAAACCTTTCTAAAGGCTCTTGGCAGAAAAAGATGCCAGTGAATCACAGATCTCTGCAGGTTTTCTTTCTTTTCCCCTTGCAAGAGATGTACTACCCACATGAACTTGTAGTAAAACATCCTGCGATATCTACAGCAAATTCTTGGATGTAGAGGGAAACGAGCAGCCGTCACTCCGAGAGGAGCGTTTGAGGTTTTGAGGCCGGGGGAGCGTTCTCGGGTTTGCTGCACGCCGGGCTCACAATACTTTCTTCTGCACTACAAGGCTTCATGCCTGAGTTTGCCAGTGTCTTGCTTCACGGAGGATCCAGGCAGAAGACATGGGCGGTAGGAATGCCTCCTCCTACCTAGCAAGTCTGTGGACTGTCCTGGATGCCAGCCCTTGTGTGGATCTCATTAGCATCAGCCGGGCTCACGGCAATGCAGCTTTGGCTTTGAACTGCTTCAGTAAGTCCCCTTCGTTTAGGCCAGGGAGGGGGGCAAGGGCGGACAGACCTCCTTGGGCTGGCAGCTTGTGCCGTCCCTTGAGACGGCAAAAGGTTTCCAAGTTTTCTCCTCACTCATGTGATCTCAGAGCAGGAACAAGAAGAGTATTTTTTACTTCTTTCATTTAATATTTTGGTTTTTAAGTGATACTTACTGGAAAGGACAAAGGAAGCTCTTAAGTATCTGGCAGCAGGCTCTGGACTGCAGTGCTGTCTGCTGTGACTTGGAATGCAGGCAGCACCAGAGGCAGTTGCCTGAAATGTCTTAACATGTGACAGTACTTTGCCCATGGGCTGGTTCTGTACTTTTTTTTTTTTTTTTAATACAGCAGTTGTGTGTGTTTATTACTCAGCCTGGAGCTGCTTTAATAAATCTGAATAAAATCCACTGTGTCCCTTGCCTGGTCTGTATGCTTAAGCTGCAAGTTTTCCCAGCCCACGCTTGAGATAATGTTTAGCAAAAGTAGCGAAGAGCATTCCCTGCTTGAGAGTCCAAACCTTCATTGGCCGGAGAGGGCTCAGGTCCTCCTGTGTCTTTGTAACGTGGGACTTGGGAAAGCTCAGGTCCTGTGCTGCTTTCCAGCTTTGCAGGACACACCGGATTTGTTTAAAACGTCAAAGATTAAGCTATTCTCTGCCCTTACCCGGTCGTCCTCTGCAGGGCTGGGTTTCCTCACTGCCAAAAAGAACGGAGGAAAGCGCTGCCGCTTCTCTCCCCGAGGGCTGCGTGCTCGGGGCCCTGCTGCAGGTGATGGTGGAGGCAGCAGTTGGGAAGGAAAAGGGTGGGAGGCAGGAGACAGGAATCGGCATGGTCAGAGGAAACAGGCACCAAAGGTACAACCAACCGTCTCACCACGGAAGCATGGTTTGGGTGTGATCCATTATTCAATTTCAGAGTTAAATAAATCAATGTCACAACCCTTCCTAGCTGCTAGTATAGGCAAGAACTGGCAAGACTGGTAGGAAGAAAGCTGCCCTGCTGCTGGTGGCTGAAGCAGATAAACCGACTTCATTTCCACCCCGTTTTCTGCCATTTTCTGCCCCCAGGCTGGGCCTTGTTTCGCTGTGCCGCCTCTCCGTCGCTTGCCGAGCCCAAGGGGAGGCTTGTGCCCCAGGCTGCAGGGAGACGAGCCCGCAGCCTGCCCGGCAAACCCAGCCTGGAGCACCACGGGCCGCGGCACGGAATCGTAGAATCGTTTAGGTTGGAAAAGACCTTTCAGATCATCCAGCAGTTGGAGCGCGGGGCAGCTCCCAGCTTGGCCGTGCCTCGCACACAGAGGCGCAGGCAGGCGAGCAAGGTTGCAGCCCCGGAGAAAGTCACAGCACGGGACACGGCTGGGACTAGAAGCCAGCAGGAAGCATCTCCATCCCAGTCGGTGAGCGGGGACCCGCTTCACCTTTATTATATCTGCACCAATTCCTGAGAGTTGGACAAAGTCCGGCTTTGCTCAGCAAGTCGGAGGAGCGGAGGTTTCATTCGTGGCCACTTGAGCAGCAGCTGTTTTATTTATGCTGCCAAGCAATAAACGTTGGCTCCCAGCCTCATCCGCCTTTTCCACCAGGGACAAAGTTGCTCCTAGCAGCCTGGGTCTCTGGCTGCCTCTGCTCCTGGCGCTGGGATGTTCTCCGAGCCACGCTCACGGCGTTTTCAGCTAGGGGAGCGAGCGGCCCTGCTGCTGAAGCCTTTGCAAGCGCTTGGGAATTGTTTCCTCATTTCAAACTCTACTTAACAGCTAACTGCCTCTCAGGGAAAACCGGCACTTCGAGCACACCTGGGCTTGGCTGCTCTGCACAAAGACAGCCAGAGCTGCCTTTCCTTCCTTCATCCTCCTGCATCTGGCAGAAAGCCCTGCGCTCCTGGCAGGACCCAGCTCCCAGCACGGCAGGGAGCAACCCTGGGGAAATCTAGACACCTTTTTCTCTTGCACGCCTGACGTCCTCCCAGCAGACCTGTTTTCCCAGTTTGACATTTCCTTGCGTTGATCCAATCACTCCTTCAATTCCCAGGGCCAGCAGATTTGGGCCAGCTGGGCTGCAGGTGAATTTGGTTTAGGGGTTAATTTGGTTACTGGGCCAGAAATCCTCCCGAATTAATAGAATTCGTTTAGAATCTCAACATAGCTCAAACCTAGGCCTCTCCTAGCCCAGAACCCCGCTTTGTGGCTGCTTCCAGCTGCAGGAGCTAGACCCCAGCCCACGGTCACATCTGGAAAAGGCAACACACGCGGGCACCACTAGGCTCAAAGCCAAAACGATCTAAGCACGACATCGCTCTCCCATGGGACGTTCGTCTTCTCACACAAAGCCTACAAGCCAGAGAAATACAGCATCAGACTGACCCACCTCCCTCCTGGCCACAAGCTAGACGGGCAGCGTTGATTTTAAGTGAGATATACTGCTTCTTGCGGTCGTAGCGGCATTCTGCTCAGTAGCCCCCGCTGCCAGAGTGCCAAGGCAGCACGCAGCCTTTCTCCCTTCTCTGCTGTGGATGGCCAGTGCTGTTAATTGCAAAAAAAACCCCAAAAACCCAAACAAACAAAAAAAACAAACCCCAGCACAGCAGTAACTGAGAAATTCCCTTTTTCTGGCTAAGACTGAATACGGATCATTCAGATGTTCCGCGGTACGCCCAGCACACATCTAGCAAGGAACTGGAGTACACGCTGCTGCGACAAGGACAATCCATGGCAGCCCGGGAGAAACAAAGGCACGAGCTACACACAGTGTGATTTGCTCCATGGCTTCCAGCGTTCTGGAAGGGACAAAGGACATTACGCATCTACCTGTCTGAAATCCCCTGAAAAATTTGCATACCACATGCAGTCACCTGGGATAACTTCAGGTCTAGCAACACACTGTGCCCCGTGCAGCGCAAAGGCACCAGCTGCTGCGCTGACACGGGAAGGGCACGTCTCCCTTGCGCTGCTCAACGAGGGGTTTTCACGCTCCTGCGTACACGGAGCCCGGTGGCAAAGCGATTGCTGCCGCGTTTGAGCCTCCCGCGCGTGCGACGCTGTCCCAGAGCCAGGGGCCATGTGTCGCGCACTCCAACGCTGCCAGCTCTAAGAGGGTTTGGCTTTTATCCTCTGCCGGATCCCACGGGCCCAGAAGCTGCAAACAATGTAGGCAGCGCACAACAGGCCCCACATCCCTTGTCTGTTGAGCCTTGGGCTGGCTCCATCGCTGGGATGAGAAGCTAAACCGGATTTGAGTCAGAGCGGTGAGGAAAGGGAAAGGCAGAAAACAGCACATTCCCACTGTCGGAGCACACTACGGAGCCAATATCCTTTGTGCGTGTTTGTCCTCAAGCATCTGGCTTGCCAATGAATCTCAGATGCATGTATGGGAACCATCAGCTGTGTCTCACCCACATGAAAGAGGAAGGTTTAGCATAAAGCTGGTCATTGCCTATGGCCTCGGAATGATTCATCCAGATAGAAAGAATGTGGTTTGGGTTTCGGGTTAATTAGCTACAGATTTTAAAGAGAGACAAGGCAGGGCGGAGCTGCTGAGTACTGGTATGAGCAAGTTAACAGCTCTGAAGGCACCGCCATCCGTCCCGAAATCGCACCCTCTCCCGAAATCACACCCTCCTTGTGAAAAACGGAGAATGCGTCTCATAGATGAGCGACAGCGTTATCAACGATCCTGTCAGTCAAGGTGTTTGCAATCACCAAAGGAATGTCTACCCTGCTGTTGCGGCACGAACTGAAGCGTAACGCAGAAACACCCACGCTCACTTCGACACCGACGGCTGCAGCAGCACCGAACTTCTAACAGATGCAAATTCTGCCCGAGATTTCAACTTGGCCCTGCGGAGCTCTGGGCTGCTGCAGCCGGGCAGTTCCCAGTGGGAATCGGTGCTGCAGGGATCCCTCCTGGATCCAGGCTCTTCTCTTTCTAGAAAGAATTCCTGCTGGTCTGACACACGACTACGGCTGCGGGAGAGTACAGTGCAATTAGAAAAAAAAAATAAAAATTAAAGCTACTGCTCTGGAAGCAGCTCCTCGTAACTTCTGTCCTAGACTGTCCCTCTCACCTGCCCCCCCCGAAATCACTTTGATTCCATTTCTTGCCGCTGAAAAATGTTTAGCAAGGGACATGAAGTTACACACCTTGCTCTAGCGACAAAGCCAGGGAGACGTGGAAGCGCACCGAGGCAGTGACCTCCAGCGGCCGCGGCGGCTCAGCTCCCTGGAAGCTGAACAAAGCAGACGCAGATGTAAGAAATTTTCTCCTAAAGGCAACGCAAGCGAAAGCTTACGCGCACACACGCACTCTTTAAAATTTCATTTGCTAAAACATCAGCCTGTTACTTCCCATAAAGATCAAGTCATATGTTAAACGCTGGTGTGCCTAGAAGGTTTTGATTATTTACATACGTTGGGAAAAGTAGAAAAACTTGTGTTTTTCGAGTTGAGTTCCGGTTTGTGCCGCAACCCAGACGTCAACCGCGCTTCAGAGACTGAAAAACGCAGACTGTAGTCTACTGACTCCCGTACACAAAGAGCCTGGGCCCTACAAAGATGCTTTGATACACACAAAGACTTATTGCTGCGCAAAGTGAGTCCACGACTGCCCCACTGGCACTGCCGCATCCAAAACTGGGTGAGGGTATTCCTCAACGCTTGGCTACAGCGCAGGATTTTGAGGATTTAAAAAAAAATAAAAAATAAAATAAAATAAATGGTACTCCGAGAGCACCGATCCAAGTCCCAGTTCTCCCAGTCTCCCCCCAGTTTTGCATCTGGTCTAATCTCTAGAAATTATTTGAGGTTACAGCTTTTGGGCTAGCTTGCCAGGATGCCACAAGTGGGGATTTTACCAGGAAACACAACTTGCTGACTCTGGAGCTGGGAAGCACCGCACCCCCCCAGAGGCTATGGGATGGTGCTGGGAGCGAGGGCTGCCAAATTGGCACAAGCACTGGGGAGAAAGTTTCTATTTTTGTTATGCTTGTTCCAAATGGGAACCGATACTGTCTGGGACAGAGCCAGGCATGTCTCAGACGGGCACCATGCAAAGTACCTACGTGCTAACATAAGCAGCTTTAAGTTCACTCACTAGTGTGCTGAGTCCAGACATTTTGAGACCGGCTGATTTCCTAGGAAATTTCCTAGGGTGCTCACCTCACCGGCAAGGTCTGCAGCTATTAAGTGTCCTCCACTTAACGCCTCCCACACTCCGTCCTCTCCTCTGGAAAACCATCAGAGTTTTGTTCATACGGCACATTATTTCTGTCCAGGGTAGAAAATGAGAAGCACGTGAGAAGCGGCTGCTGCTTTGATCTTTGGTTCAAATAGAAAAATCATTTTTTTATATGTGTGTATATATATAAAGGCAGTCAGTTTTTAAATGCTTTTTTTTTTATTGCTAGAAGTTGGTTTCAGTCCTATCACAGCTCTGAAATCCTTTAGTGGAGAAACATTGCAATCATTGTAAAAATCATCATTTGGTGCGCTAAGATCAAGTTTACAATTAATCAAGAGTGCACAATTCAACAGAATATTAACATTTAACCATCCACTTTACAAATAAAATAAGGACTACAAAGATGTTGCTACTGCAGTATCAACAGTAATTATTTACAATGTTTACACCCTAACAAAAAACAGAACCAAACACCTCCCCAACAAAATGGTCAATTTAACCATGGACCATGACTATTTATTAAATCTTTACAGTGCAAGGTGGGCCTAGAAACCAGACCTAAGACTAAAGAGCATGAAGAGAGTTCACAGCTCTGAGCGAGATGCACGCAGCTACACCAACAGCATCTACCGTCACGAGAGATTTCCTTCCAGGTCCAAACAGAAACGGAATTGGAAATAAACTTTTCTAAAGTGCTCCAATTTCTTTCAGTACAAAAATATAAAAAACTGATTTAGAAACATGGCACAAATGGTACAAACCAGAGCTCACACAAATGGTCTTTGATGAATAACATGCCGATGGTAAATGATAAAGAGCCGCCAGTGGTTACAAAGCTGTCGGGTCTGGCCTCGAAAGAGAGAGCAGGGGGAAAGGCTTTTCTTTGACCTGTTGAGGAAGGAGGTCAGGCAAGGGTAGCACATGCGCAACCTGGCATCAAGATTTTGTTTTTTTTCCTGTAAATGCGAGAGCTGCTGGGGAAGACAACAAAACGCTCCAAATTCCCTTGCACGGGGGCACAACACACAGGGACTCCACTGAGCAGCACCGGGGAGCCTTAGCTCCTATTCTGCAGAGTTGAAAGTAGAAGTGAAACAAAATACGTTATTTTTAACCCCTTCCTAGTTGAAGTTTGAACTTCCATTGTACGTGCAAACGACAAACACCAAGTTCCATAGTTGCAGGATCATCGGACTGCTTCTGACTCAGAAAGACAAAACTGTCCGCAAATGATTTAGAATTACTCCTACCTTTGCAGGAATGCTATTACCTTGATGAGCAAGCATCTCTAGAAATACCAATTCTTCTGCCTCACACCGGGAAATGATTAGCGATCGCAATTTGTGGGACATGCCACAACTACAATCCACAGAGAACACAGTTAAAAACTAGGAAAGCATCTACAACACGCACAGGGCAGATGTGCTCGGTACTAGTGAAGACGGGGGGGGATCTTCAGTCTGAAGTACAAAACGACCGTAGTCCGAATGGGAAAGAGGAAGCATCCTTTACGCCAGAGTTAAAATTGAAAATCAGAACCATAGAAACAGCCTCTACATTGCAACGCCACAATATTGAAGACAACCATGACAACAAGTTTAAGGCTGTGACACAAAGCAAAGGCGGCGGCAGTTCGAAGTTCGTGCTGCCACTTCCTCCACACCCCAGCTCAGAAAGAAGCCAGAAGGCACCTGGGAGGCACAGAATTTTGAACTGTCTAATCCTCAGATATCACTTAAAAGGAAACTTTTATCTGAAGTAATCAAAAAGTCAACTGGAAAGGATATTACTCGGAATCAATAGCAGGTGACTTAGCCCAGGACACAGCAGTATTTTGCAATCTAATTTGCCTAGAAGAGTTCTTTTTCTAGGAACAAGATTTGAGTGAAGAGTCCAAAACTAGTTCACTCGACTGGAGCGGTCGCCATTTCACAGGTTCAGTTTTGCCGAAGTGAAGAGGGGACCCCTTATTCCTTTAAAGAAAATCTTTCACTTGCTTCCCTCAGCCTTCCGCAGTCGTTGTTACCGTGCTCTGGTATGCTGAACTCCGCACTAGCGACGAGATACCACAGCATTTGCCAATTCTAAAACCTTCTCCCCGCTGGGTATGGTACTGAACAGGACGCCGCATGAATAGCACTGGATGATTTTGACCCAAGTGAAAGAAGATGCAGTCTCTACTCGGGGTGAAACCAGTTTTCATACAGCTAGCTGCAGCTAGACAGGTGTACTGAGGACAGATAATGACTTTTAAGGTAATTTCTCAGTTACAGACTGATGACCCATATTCCGAGGAGCTTTTGGGGTGTCGAACCAACAGCCTAGCCTGTCATAGCCCTGTGTCCATTTGCTAACAGACAGAACTTACTCGAAGCGCTGCTGACAAAGAGTATTAAAAAAAGTTATGTTTAAGTTAAAACATTAAAAGAAGTGAGACCTCACTGCAGACTTTATTTTCCAGATGCCACTGTTCTACACCTGAATTCATTCATTGCACAGAAGAAGAAAACAGACAAATAAACCCCTTCAGTCGATAGAACACTCTCTCCTGTACTTCAGGACATGCACAAAATTAAACCAAGTAGATGTTTCCAAAAATTGTTTTCAAATACCCAGAGACATCCCTCTCTGGTTGAGGTGGATTATTCCACTGATGCAACTTAGCTTTAGGCTAAAACTCCTAAAAACCTGGTAATTTAAGTCAAGGGGGGGCATAGAGCTTTCACTAGGAGTGGCCCAAACCACAGCATGAAGGAGAGAACATACTGTGCATTCCTGCTGCTTCGCTGGGTGTTTACAGGAGAAATTACACGGGTATTGGAGATGACTGGAGTCTCCACATCAGCCGACTGAAAAAAATCAGTCCTACAGAGCTGCTGGATCTCACACGCTGGCTCGATCAGAACTTACAGTAATTTTTAAGAAGAATTCTCCTCCGTTCCAACCTAGCTTTTAAGAATTCAAAAAATGAATATAGGGTAGAACTACATCCTAACCGTGATCAACATCATACCACAACAATGCAAAAATCACTATGTTCTCCATACTGTTTTCTGCAAAGCTAGCCACGGATGATCTGTGTAAATTCTGTAGCGCTGATGATTTACCAAGCAGTCCTTTGGTATTATAGTGAAGCGTGTCCAATTTTGTAGTACTAATTTGCTGGGGGGTGGGGGGAGCACCACCAGTCTGGTAACAAACCAGATGGTTTGGAGTTGCCTCTCATTGAACTCAGTGCCATTCCTTTGGGCTTATACCAGTATCACTTAGCAAAGAAAAAGACCTGAAATCCAAGAAGCGTTACAGCAAGGAGCGCTTGCTCCCTGAGACCACTTCAGTATTTTGTAGCTTATCCTTTCTCTCTCACACTGGTCAGTAAATCGGGGTTTTTCAATTTCTTGTCTGAAGACAATAACCCAAATTATCACCACTTGAAAATAAACTCTGTATTTTCTGCTGAAAATTTCTAATGTTTCTTGCGCTGTAACTACTGAAATAATTTTAAAACTTTCAAGCAAAGTGAAGTAACGGCTTTGAAGAACATTACTAACGTCACGTAGGGCCTGACCACTGAGACAGCATCAATGGTTTGAAGAGACTGACAAATCGCTATTTGATGCCATTGCCACGCGACTGGATGGAGAGCTGACCAGGCTTTCCATCCACTGGTGCTAAAAATCACTTTAAACCAGGGTTAAAGATCTCTCTCTCTCTATATATATATATCTATATCTCTATATAGAGATATATAAAAAAAATATAAAAACCCCAACTATTATCAATCATGTTCTGAAAGGTATTAACCCAAGTTTTTAACCTCCAAGATACTGATTTCTTTAATTCTGTAATAATACCCTCTAAACAATCTCTCCTGTACACAATACATCTGACTGGTCACATTCAACATATATTGGAATACACATCCTTAGGTGATGTGTGTAATAAAGAACTAAGATACAGAGTGAAGCAACAGAATACAACAAAATGACTGTGCAAATTACTACAAAGGGAAATAATGCCTTTTGAGCAGAACACTTAACGTCATCACCATTCCATGATTAAGAACTGACCCATTTAACAAGAGGTATCAAAGCTAGTTTAGCTGTAAGCAGCTAAACCAACACAGGTTTAGCTAAGAGGTGGTTTGTTTTGTTTTGTTTTTCTTTATTTTTTAAATTTTAAAACCAAACAGTTTATTCCCTTCATTCCTAACACAGTGCTGCAGAGAAGTCTCTGCAGTAACAGCAGCTTTGATATCTTCTGGTACTTGTGGAGTAAAGTCCCAACAAGTTAACAGACAAACAAGAGATGCAGAAAACTTCGGATTAAACAAGACAATAAATTACTGCATTCAAACGCTTCTTATACATGTCTTCAGCAAGAACAAAATCCAAGTCTCTAAGTTCATCCCGAACCAACTCATGAGTTTTGCTTGGGAACCTGTACCGCTCTCGCTAACACGGAGAGCTACCCAATGTCTCCAAGGAGACAGGCATCCCAGCGCAAGCTGATGGCCAACGAAATGTGCATTTAGTCCAACTCTTCATTACCGCTGCATATTCTCACATGTCTAACCCTTCTCATCCACAAGCAGGTGGAGCTCCTGACCCGTGAAGACTCTGTTAAGAAGCTTACCTTCTTTCTTCCACTGTACCTGGCCACTGAGCGTGTCGCTCCACTGCATTCACTAAAGGAAGAGAGACGCTAGCCTGGCTCCTCTGAGCGGGTATCGCACTGTCTGTCATGCCTGGCTGTAAGGAGACTGGCTTGCTAGTCAACTAGTTATCAACACACCGTTAGCATAATCCATTACTGACCATGTACCTGGGAAAACGGATTTAAAAATGTGCAGCCATTTTGGGGCCTGCTACTAAAACTTTTCACATAAAAATCTGGGCCGTTCAACATCAACTCTAACAATTTACAAGATGGTGCCCACAAAGAGTGTACATTCTCCAAAAAGAGCACATTACAGTAAGTGGCAGCATTTTAATATGCCCTGAATTTATATACCCATGCCATGTGTCAATACATTTCTATGTTTGGAGAATTTAAAAGCAAATTGTTACTACTGTGCCCTCATTCTAAGCTGCTGGCCGAGAAGCCGACAAAGGAGAACAGTAATCCTGGTCTGGTCCTTGCTAGTAGTAACGGAGCAGGGACGAAAAGACATCCATGTCAGGTCTCTGTCACGTTGCACGCTGGGGCCTGAGTTCTTGAAACAGTATGTTAGAAGATTAATCTTCACATGGAAACAATTAGAAGAAAATTACATCTTCTTTGCTGGTATCATCTTGAACATTTAACAGACTTGGCTGAGACGTCACCAGGGTCTGAACGTGAACGTTATTGGGCTTGAACAGGGTCGCTGAGGCAGATGACAGTGCTTCCGGCTGAGCATCTGTAGGGCCATACAATTCTATAGAAAAAAAAAATGGAAGAAGACATATTCATGACACTGCACAGAGAGCCCGATGCATTTCCATAGACGTGCATGTTGGGCAAGACATACCTGGCTGGAATGCAGTGGTCTGGCTGCTTGGGAGGACTGGACTTGCTGATCGTCTGCCTCTCAGGACACCCTCCTCTCGTCCAACGAGCCTCGGGGGAAGCAGTTGCTTCTGATCAGCAGATGCTAGAGGAAATATTTTGCAAATTAGTATTCGAGGCTACCAGTACTTCACAGATTTCACTGTTTCACACTGGGGCCCACTGTACTGACACCTTTGCACATCAAAGGAAGCTGCTGTACCACAAAGAGCTGGTGCTTCTGGTGCAAGTTACTTAAATTTTCTCTTCAGCTGTTTACACCATGAACACTTTTCCCTCTCCTCTTCCTTGAGGACATCTAATTCAGTTACTAGCAGCCCCTGACAACCACAGATTTAAAACCTAGTATTATAAAGCACAGTAGAGGGGGGG
>VZTL01043768.1:0-16384 GCA_013400535.1 Scopus umbretta | reverse complement strand
GGCGGAGTGCCGCTGCACAAAACAAAAAAAACTTTGTCCTTTGCATTCAAAAAAAAAAATCTTTGTCCTTTGCATTCAAATAGCAATGGCTACTTGCGTCTACTTTTAACAGGCAGAACTGTGATGAACTTTTGTCTCTGCTCTCCATCTGTCTGACAGCTGCTCAGCAGCAGAGTACATTGATTCTGCTGTCACGGCCTGCCAGTTTCTTAATTTCAACAATAAAAGCAATTCATGAAACGGTTACTCTGCATCCAAAGAACTCCTCTCAGTGCACATTCCTTACACGTCACAAAACCCAAATTCAATACACAGTATTTTGCCTCTGGTACAGAAAGTCTTGTTCCATTTTATTCTAAGATCTACATCTGCGGATAACAAGCAAGCATCCCACTAATGCTCATGAGAGAACAGAGACCAATATATTTGTGTTTTATACCTTTCACATAAATTCCAGAAAAACACCATTAAGTACATTTCCACTGCAGAGATCATTATGTAGGAGCTATTAAAAACTAAAGTTGAGATGAGGTATTAGAACTTTATTTTCCCATTTACTGGCATTTGGTATTCAGGGTAAGAGGATATTAGGCTTCATTTACGTGCAAAAACCTAAGCAAGTTTGTAACTGTACTAAACTTTAGGCACGACAGAGGCAGATGTTTCTACAATGTGCAAAAGACTTTCCCCCTCCTCTCCCTAGACAGCTTTGGCCCCAAGTCCGCTATCGCAGCGTAGGCCCAAGTGACGGGTAAGCTTGCCAAGTCTGAATTCTATACAAAGCTAAAAAAAATAATTCTGTTACTTAAAATTATAGGCCATTCTCCTAAGCTGGCAGTAAGGCTATTTTAAGCAGTAGAGAAAACGTGGTTTTTACTGTGCCTGTCATTGGCAAAGATCACTACTTTAGTACCTAGCAGTTAGCAGCAGAAATTACACCGTGACGGGGTGACTGTATTTTTACTTGCTTCTATTTCTGACAGAAGTAGCCCCTTTCAACTCTACAACACACGCAACATCTCAATTCTGGCCTGGAAACCTGTATTTAATGACTGACTGGTGCTAAGAAAGGCACTGCATTCAATGCCATTACAACTGTGGACAGATAGCGAGAAAAAGTTAAGCCAGCCTCAAAACGTTTCACTCTTGCGGAACAAGCAAAACATTTGCTATTTTCCTTTAACTCTACAGTTAGGTAAGAAGACTTTACATCCATGTTTACAAACTCTCACCATCACTGTCCTGCTGCATTATAGAACTCCATTTTCAACATCATCCCTTTGGGCTATAGTTCCAATTTAAACAGTATACACATGTAACTCCTAACTTAAGGACTTTAAGAGCCTACTAACTGCAGTAAGCATGCTAACAATTTCTAGCATATTCATTTCTGGGTTCCACACGGGTAGCCAGAGGTTTAAACTACAGTGTTCTGTCTCCCTGTAATGCTGGCAGAGATCAGAAATGCATTTAAATACCTACCTGAACTGTCTGTCCTATGAGATGCTTTGTTCTTCCCACCTTTCTCTTTGCTTCCTTTTGTAAAAGTGGCCAGCTTAGTAGGAATCTGCTGCTGGACTGCAGCTGGTTTCTGTATCTGGTTGGTTGCACTCAGGAGATGTATTGGCACTTCATTCTTCAATGCAAGAACCGGACGATTCTC
Organism: Scopus umbretta; assembly: GCA_013400535.1. Lineage (NCBI taxonomy): Eukaryota > Metazoa > Chordata > Aves > Pelecaniformes > Scopidae > Scopus > Scopus umbretta. The sequence continues at coordinate 14,721 of VZTL01043768.1, read as the reverse complement.
CAGGGTGGTACTGTCCCTACGAACCAAGTCTGGCCGTTCCAGGTAATCCATCCCGGGGATGCTCACTCTCACAGAGGTTTTCAAGACGGGTGGAGATGGTTCCACCCCTTCTCCATTGAAGCTAACAGAATGACTTAGCATCTGGTTCTACGTGAGGGAAAAGACATTCCAAGTCAAACAGGTATTTTCACCCTCTCAGATACAAGGAGAGACCACCCTCAGTCCTGAGAGCATAAAGCACTTTCTAGTGAAAACTATAACAGGTTAGATGAAGCCTAAAGCATGCTAGCAAACAGAAGGAAGAGCAAGATTATAAGTCCTTGAACATCAAAAAGAACCTCAGCGGCTCCAGACTGCTTAATATTGCACCTAGCAAAGGAATGCAAGAGCAGACTGTGCTAGGTGATAGGATGGAGAGAAAGCAGGACTTTCAGACAGTAACAAGTGAGCCAATTTAAACAGACCCCTAAATTCACATTTTGCAACAGAAGAAATGCTTTTGGAAACGAACTGTACAAAATGTGGCACACCTTCTGCAATCACGTGCCCGCAATAGGGCAGTTCCTGTATTAAAAAAAATCCTCACTCATGTTCAGAAATAACTTATTCTCCATTTCTATCTTTTTAAAAAATATTCTTGTTACCAAATCTCTGGGTGGAATTTCACAGACACTGGGGAGCTACCAAGCTCTGATCTCTCTGACAGTAGCCATCACCAGCTATTTCAGATGGTGGTTCAGGGAGCCCGGTGAAAAGTGAACATGGGTTAGTACTGTAAAAAGGGCAACCTTCAATCAGAGGCAAGCAGGTTAACAGAAATAAAAATTCCAAGAAAACAAATTCCTCACCTGTCCCATTTCTGAGGAGAACGTGCCTGACACCGTGTTCTGCTTCTTCAGCTTCCTTTGCTGATCTAGACGCTCCTTCTCTTTCTCAACTGCTCTCTGAGCTTCCCGCAGCCTCTCTAGGTCATGCTGATAGGCCTCTCGCTGCCTCTCGAGTTCTTCCCTCTCCTGATTCAACTTCCCTCTCAGCTGCCGGATCTCCTCTTCACGCTCCTGCAGCTGGGCTTCTGTGCTTTCAAATTCCCTCTGCAGCCGACTCCTTTCCCGTTCCAGGCGCTGCTGCTCCAGCTTCAGCTGGCTCTGAAGTTTCTGTAGATTCATCAGTTCTTCTCTCTGTTTTTCAAAGTTCCGCTGTTTTTCCTGCTCTAGCAGCAGATTGCCTCGTGTAGACTGCAGCCGGTATTGCTTCTCCCGGTCTACCACAGTAGCTCGTTGCATCTCAATGTAGCTGTCTTGCTGAGATATCACTGCCTGGAGGGGAAATAAAAGATCCACGTAGGGCACATGGGTTCAAAAAACAATGCACAGCTAAACAAAAGACAACAGTATCTACCAGGTTAGATCACAGAGACTTTCGTCTTCAAGAGCAGATCTAACTCCCAGCTTGTAGAGATCATTGTAACTGACATGATACTAAAGAAGGGCTAAGCAAGTAAGTTATGCTTACACATCAAAATTAACATTTCTTGCACCTAGAATTATTACTCTGAATCCAATCAGTTGAAATGTTGCTGATCACAAGGTTACAGTAAAAACAACTAATACATACACACATGTGTACATCGACAACAATTTTAAGAAGAAATGAGCAGAGAGAGCAGATGGAGCTCAAAGTAGCAAAAGAATTGCATTTAAGTGAGCAGGAAAAAGGAAACAATTACTTAAGACAACAGATCTAACACTTTCTTCAAAATATCAGACACAGTGTTTGTTTCCTCAAGTCTCAGGTCTTAAATTCTGCACTTCACTCTAGCTTTAGGGGATATTTTCAAGGTAGCTCCTCTCTACACCTGCATAAATGTCATTACATTTAATGCTGTCCTGGTTTCAGCTTAATTCAGATGTCATTTTCTTCCTAGTAGCTGCTATAGTGCTGTGGTTTGGACTTAGTATGAGAACAATGCTGATAACACGCTGATGTTTCAGTTGTTGCTGAGCAGTGCTGACACCAGTCAAGGACTTTTCAGCTCCCCGTGCTCTGCCAGGGGCACAAGGAGCCGGGAGGGGGCACGGCCAGGCCAGCTGCCCCAACCTGCCCACAGGGCTATTCCATACCATACGGCGTCACGCTCCGTATGGAAACTGGGGGAGCTGGCTGGGGGGGCAGCGATCGCTGCTCGGGGACGGGCTGGGCATCGGTCAGCGGGGGGTGAGCAATTGCATCGGGCATCGCTTGCTTTGTATATTCTTTTATCATTATTATTCTTCTTTTCTCTTTCTCTGCTGTCCTATTAAACTGCCTTTATCTCAACCCATGGGTTTTAGTTTTTTTCCTGGTTCTCTCCCCCATCCCACTGGGGCAGGGGGAGGGTGATGAGTGGCTGTGTGGTGCTTGGTTGCCGATTGGGGTTAAACCACAACAAATGCCTAACACACCCTTTGGATAGTAAATAGTGGTTTACCTGAAGACTGAAGAGCAACTGTAACAGCGTTTGTATCCTCTGTACAAGCTGAGGAGGGGAGAAAAAAAGACATTAGACACTTGAACAGAGCTCTGTCTTGATGACTTTCTTTTAAACAGTGAACACAATCAACAGTATCCGTACAAAAACACACAGAATGGACTACAAGAGTTCTCTAACACAGTAACAGCCAGAGCGACATGCAGGCACGATGAATTTCAGTGTATTAGTCCTTGCATAAATATATAAATCAGTGCTCAGCAAATCTCACTGGGATTCCAGGGAGCAATCTTCATCATCAAGTTTCTTCACACGAGCTATTTAATGATCACTTCCTCCCACGCTGCAGCACTGATTCACTACACAGGTACAGCACTCACAAGAGATTCAGAGGCAAGTTTTGTCAGTGAGTGAGCTGAGAATCCCTCCAAAGATGCAGGAAAAGTTGTTAGCCAGCTCTTTGAAACGTGCATCTACGTAACCAGCACCCATCTTTGTTTTCTAACGGGAGTTTTACCTCTGCAATCACAATGTGTTAAGAATCATAAGGTACAGGCTGTTAATGTGCCTGTGGTTCCGCAGACATTAAAAATACTGAGTTTTTTGGTGTGATTTGTTTGGTTTTGCATGCTATTATTGCAATATGGCTATTTGCCACTAGATTTCCTAACAGCAGAGTAACATACCTGAGACTCGATGGTGGGCTGAAAACCGCTGCTGTCATCCAGCTTTGTTACATCACTCTGTAAAACAGACAAAACCACCATCTGCGCTAGGGCCACTTGTTGGGCATTGGTAGCGCTGCCAGAACAAGTGGAAGGGTTCATCTCATTAGGGAACAGCATTTGCCGCTGGAGCGGAGATTGCTCCCATACACTGGGGGACACCTCACAAATACTTAAATCAGAGGCCAGGCTGAAACAGATGCATGGTGATTAAAGCTAGCGTTAACGGTACAGCATCACAGGAACAAATATAAATATTTAAATATACAACTACAAAAAATAGAAATAAAAAGCAAATTATTGTGCTTCCTCAGGTGCTAAGCTAGCAACTCACAAAACACCCTTAGTAGACTCCAGTAATTTGACAGACAGAACTCTGTCACAGTCTAGCCCTACCAGCTATTATGACTTCTAACTTTGTGAGAATTGTTCTGCACCACTATTATGAAGAGGACCACAAGGAAATGCATTTAAATCATGCATAAGCCCAACATACTGTTTGAGATCCTTCTTCTGCATCAGGAGGGAGGTCATGGAGTTGCACATCTGAACTTACTGCAGGGCCTCTCCAGTCACCACCACTGTTCTTCCTAAAACTACCACCTGAAAGAAGAGTGGAGTATGAGTAGCTCACACCAGCACAGGGCCTGGGAAAACTTATCACGTAACAAGCAGGAAAAAAAACGTGACTTTGAAGTTAGAACCGATGTGCAACTGCACGGCTCACGCATGCCGATTCGAAGTGGAAGAGCAGACAACAGCAGACGAGTAGGACTGCTCAAAAAAGTGTAAAAACTTGAGGACAGCGGGTTAAGATAAACAGGGAGAGTGAGTTCAAATTACGTTATGCTATTTTAAGTGAAGCAGCCACAATGTATGCATGAAAATGATCATCTGTGGCTACCAGAATTGCAAGCTCATAACATGGAATACGTGTTAGTAGAAAAATTCTATTCAAAGCAGCACCACTGGAAGCATGGAAGGAGATGGAGGGGGGTAGAAACCATAATGTATAAAGCACCTGTAGTATGACAGACATATATAGCCTTTCAGAGACAACAGAAAGAATTCTAGAGATTAACAGCCAGTGAAATAAAGGCCATTTTATTTTTCAATAAATGCATGAAGCAAAAATGGAGATAAATAGTATCTAGTATTTCCACTCATTTCATTAATTAACTGATAAAGCATCTGTGTCAAAAGGATAATTTATACTATCTAAGGATTCAGCAACCCTTTTGTGACTGTGCAGATACAAAAAAAAAAAGTTTCAACAATCCAATAATAAAAGCAGGCAGCTGAATTCAAATTTCCTAGGTTTTCAGGTCAAGCTTATTTTTTTCAAGAAAATGAAAATTCTGTGTGGAATTAGAAAGTAAGGTTAAGGTAATGCCCTTAGCATAACACCAACCAAGAGCCCTACTCTGCTCTCTAGTGTTGGCATCAGAAGCAAAAGGTACAGCATGATAATACCACATGCTAGAAATTTGCTCTTCTCCTCCTCTTAGAGCCTGGTGAAGCTTCCTTATATCAGAGCCTCACTTAATTCATTGTTTTTAACTCATGCTCTGTACAGAGAAACACAGTAAAGAGCTACGAAGCTCAGAAGAACACTGAATGGACCCTTTCTTACTTTTATTTGAAATTGAGGGACTACTGTCATATCCTCCAAAGGTCTCTGCTCTCCTGGGAAGTCCTGACCCAGACCCATCTTCAGGCTGACAGGATCCACTGCCCAAGTGAGTGAAGATAAGGTTCTGGAGATTTTCAGCTAGGAAAGAGGAGAACATGTCATGTAAAAAGCCACATCTATGCAGCGAGACAAGCACATCATGCTACGAAGTTAAAAAAAAAATTTCAGCCATCAAGTACATGAAAAGATCAGGCAGTTTGAGAGATCTCTGGCAGTACAGATGGATTTTCCTTCATTACTAGCTCTTTTATGAATTGTGCATATCAAGATGATCTCTTCCTTAATTGCAAGTCAGATTATCAAGAACTGAGTGGGGTTTTTTGTTTGCTTGGTGGTTTTTTTTTTTTTCCCCCAAAATAAAAATTATGTTTGTGGTTATTTGCTTTCTAAATATACTATTTTTAGAGGGGCTATTTTAATCTATAACCCTCATATAATATTATATTTCAGGACTGGTGTATTATTAGAGCACTCAGTTACCCACCCAAATAGACTCATCCTAAGACTCCACCTGTTGATCCTTAAAAATAAAAAAATCCAAGCTGTGAAAAGGTCCTCTACCTAAAAACACAGGTGCAGATGGATTCTGAGAATAAGGAAGTCTGAACAGTGTTACATAAAAGTATTATGTTATTACAGGATGATTTTCAGGATCTGTATTTAGATCTTATGTGCTTATCCCCACCCCTGCATCTGAGTGAATGTGTACACATTCCCACACTGCATTTACCTTCTGTCACGGCGGACTTCAAAATAGCCTCTCCTTGCAGATTTTCTGAGATATCCCCCCGAAGAAGTAGCCTGGATCGGGATCCTTGGGAAGGGTCTTCAAATCCATTCATTTCGGACATTTCTAGATAAATCTGTTGCTTCTCAGTTAGACTTTGCATAATCAGGTCATCTTTCATGTTCAAACGCTCTAAAGAAAGAAACAAACTCAGTTCTGCCTTCCTAATCGCTGTCAGAATACAGTGTTCAGTTTGGAAGATTATTATTCATTTTATGGTCTGAGCATCAAATGCAGAGATACAATGAACAGTTAAGGGGAAAACCCACAGACCATACAAAGCTTCTTAGACTTATTTAACTTAACTATTTCGATATAAACTTGCAATACCTTGAAAGAGTTATGAAGGAGAAACTTGATCACATCATGTGATAAAAGAACAAGACAAGTCAAAAAACCCAAAAATCACAAATGATGCTGAGAAGCAGTTTGTGGAATACATAATGAAGTCACTACCTTGAAAATCTTTTAACTTAGCAGCTCTTGCTTCAGCCAGCCTCCTCTCTGCTTCAGGTTCATTAAACGTTCCTCCTTCTTCATCAGGACAGCTGTACAAAGGAGGAGACAGATATATGTTTGATTTGTGCATTAGATAACTTAAAACCATCTCGGAATTCAACCTGAAGCTTTTGCCTAGGACGTAGTTTATCTTGTGTGTCAATCTTCCTCCCTTATCCAAAGCCCTGTTGCATTTGACATCAGCGAACCAATTTTTTCGTTCATTTTTTAAAAAAGCAGAATAAAGTCTTTGGCTGTTTTTTATTGCATCTTTATGAGTGGCTTCTACCTAACAAACACAATTTGCACGCTTCAGTCTTACAAAGAAAGCTGAGGGATAGTCAAATGTATTTTTACAATAAATTTACACCTATGAGTTCTGTGAAGACAAGACTGACGAGCAAGAAATCAATCCCTCCAGCTTTCACTCATAATTTACCTTTCAACAGCTCTGCGGATGTGTGCCATCCAGGAATTCCTCTCCTCTTTCGAGCTTGTGTGAATTTCATACATTTCTGGTCCTTTTAAGGAAGCACTAATTAAGAACATTGCCTTTTCCTCATTAGCTACCTCTCTCACAATCAACTTTTGCAGTGAGATAACTGGTGGCTTAGAGTCCTGTAAAACAAAATATAATTTATTGCACTACATTACATACGTTCTTTAGGGTTTGTGCTTCCTAGCTCCCCCTGCTTGCTACTTATACAGGGCCACCGTGAGCCACAACATCACAACACTATAACTTTGCTGCTATGGCCTCTTTGCATGACACTTTTGACACTTTTTTACTCATCAACCATAGATTTAAACACGGAATGAAAAGTGTACATCTCAAACAAGAGGACTTGGTGTCTGATTGAATATTAAAGCATGTATCAATTTAAACACCTGAGGATTCCTACTGGGTCTCAGAAGTCAAGAACAGGCTCAAAAATTTTGCTCAAAAAGAGGCAGAAACAGAATTTGAAAAACAAAACCTTAATGATGCGTGTGAAGTGAAAGAAGAGAACAAAAGGAAGTGTTAGAAGTTCTAAGTTGGCAAGTTAGCCACAAAAGAAAGAAAAACATAACACAGAGGTGTTACAGTGTGCCATCAGGCCCTGTGAATAATAAAACAAGGTGACAGATAGTATATTGCATAACCGAGGATTAACCGGATTAGCTGTCAGTCTTTGCAATGAAAACAAATTTACAGGGATATTCGTTACTAAAAACCTATCTATGCTTCACACAGCACAGGTCCACTATATGTAGCCTGGAAAGATCCTCCCCAGACGAAAACAGCTCTTTGTAACTGCTGAACCTTCACAGCATAGTCTAGAGCGACGATAAGAAAACTGAACTGTGAAACAGCCATCAGGAACACTAGGTTTTGCCAACTTCTCTGAGCAGCTGTCCTGCAATTCAAGTCATGAACAGAGGTCACTGGAAAAACAGAATCACTGAGCGGATCCCTCTGCTCCTCTCGCTTGATTTATCTATGGCGAGGTGATATCTAAGTTTCAAATTATCTGTATACATACAAAGATGCAGAAAATTGGTCAGTCTGTAACTGTAGAACATGTTACTGGAGGGGAAAAAAGAGACCACCACGTGGCAGAGATCAGCTTTTGGGGACTGTCCTAAGCAACTGTGTGGTATGTGCTCACAGAAAGGAAAAGTTACTAGGGCACATATAAACCAGGGCGTGACCTTGCCGTGGAACAGCTATACTGACCAAGAACATGTACGTATGCTCTTTTTTCTTGGAAACAATGCTTTACCCTTGATGTAAGCTACTCACACACCCCAAAGCAACGGCAGTCATATAGAAAACTGCCACAACAGTTGAGACGCTGCACATTAACATGTATGTTTTTCCCCTCTATGAACTTGCTCTTCTGCTCATAGCTCAGATGCGTTTTGGAAACCAGGGCAGAATTAGTCTATCAGAGTCAATGTCATAAAATTGACTATTGTTCAAAGATTCACCAAATGCTGTTCAAGAGGAAACATTTCCAGCTATCCTGGTTTGTGAAAGTATCCCCATTCCGTGCATTAGAAGATGGTTCATTTGAAAAACAGTTGCTTTTGCAGCGCTGAGGTCACTGAAACAGCATGTGCCATTAGAATTCAGCTCCGATGTTAATGTATTGAAAAAAATACATCCAAGAAAACAATTACATAAAATAGTTTCTCTGCTACTGCTTCTATTACAGCCATAATTGAACTAGCTCAGGACAAAATGTACACAATTAACTGCTCTGAGGATACCTGTGGAAATGCCCTAGAAGAGCAAGCGAATCCACTGAGTGTTCGAGAGTGCTGCAGTCATTACCTTTGCATTTAGTGCTTACTACATTTACTTCAGGAAAGTTCTCTGCCTGCAGTAAATCTTAGGCTACTATGTCCACGGTTACCACGTCCCTGTCCGAAATGGAAGAATCTTTCCCTTCACATTAACAAACAGAAGCAGGCCTTACTTGCAAATACCTTTCCAAGCACAGTTCTAGCATGTTTAATGTATGTGACTTGTATAAAATAGCAGCCTAACTAAGTTCAGTGAAAGTCACAGCACAAGAAAAGGAGAAGCAGTGAACCTCAGGCCACGCTCAGGGCATCAGAAAACCACAGGAGATGTGGCAGCTAGAACTGGCTGAAGCAAGGGAATGCTATTTTGCATTAAGAGACAGTGGGAAGGATTCAACAAGTACCAGAACAGCTTCAGAAAAAGTGATTCTATAATAGCAGGCTGCTTTATTAACTCCATTTTCCTTCTAAACCTACCGTAACAAGTATCTAACATCTCTAACTGTATTTCTTCAGTAGTTACTGTCACTTTCATAAATCCTCTATGTGAACGTATTAAATAAGGAGAACAATACCTACCACTGATGCAAATGTGTATTTTTGGTCCTTTTCTTGCAAGAGCAATAGTACATCAGTTAACAGGACTGCCAGAATATCTACAGTAACAAGAGAGGAGGAGGGGGGCGAAAAAAAAAAAAAAGCAGATTTTAAAAGCAGAAAGACCGCTCCAGACTCAAAAAATCATTTAAATTTCTTGCGGGTCAGGGAATAGCACATCAACATTTGAAATATTGGGTCTGCTACTGCTTTCCACTTGGGTTGTCCACAAACAGCTTGCAGTTGTGCAGAACTAGCACAATACAAATAAAGCTGATTTAAAGCTTGAAAACGCCTACACAGACATCCTACACATCGACTCAAACACTCACGAGGGAACATGTCTCCCTCAACAGCAGATTCTTCTGGAACTGCAGACTGTTCACAGTACCACCTACTGTTGCCTGTATTTTATGTGCCATTGAAGCTGCTCCTTGAACACCCGAGCAATGAAGCTGTTAAAATACTCACTGATGGACACTGTTTTGATTTTCTGGCAAAACAGACATTATGCAGAACAAAGGTGTCATGGGGTTGACATGACACAGTTTTTCAAAGTGTGAACCAGAGCTTGCACAAGATAATGCCTTTCCACAGGAGACTAAGTCAGTATGACTCAAAGCTTTGTCATCTATCTAAAGACCTCCCTCTTGAATTGGAAAGCAGATCAGACAGATAATAAGCAAACAGCGTAAGGAACTTATCATGCACCATTATAGAGATGCTTATTGGACAAGCCAAGAATAGAACAAGTGACATTTCCTCCAATATCCTATTAAACGAGCAGGTTATCGTCATCTTATTTTATACTCGATCGATCAGTAATAAACAGTTGCTAAAAAAAAAAAATAAAAAAAATTAATCTTGTTTCCTACTCATACTTTCCCCCTTCCTGGTCCTTTACCTTTGAGTCGCCCTGATGCAGCTTTCCAGTACAGCATCCCATCCAGTAGAAGCCGCCTCTGTCCCATGTCATCCTTCCGGAAAAAAAGCCCATTCTTGCATTTCCCAGATGATTTTAGCTCCATTTTATGCATAATCTCTTTAAGGCGCTGCCCCTTCTCGCACTCGTTTACCATGGCATCTACGTGAGTGATTGTGTCCTTAATTAAACTAAGGGCCTGGGTCAGCTCTTCATAATCTCTAGTTCCAGCTAAGAGCAAAGAGTAGCAGTCAGTCACACTTTCAACTCTGAAATGCAAGATATGAGCCACCCAAACATATTTTAACATGAAGATTCCATACTGAACATCTAACAGTATTTCCTAAGAACTTAAGTTTAAAAAAAAAAAAAAAAATCCTAAAGCTTTAAATCTCTAATGAACTGACAGGCTTAACTACTATGGTTTTGTGGTTGCAGACTTGAAACTAAACTCTTGCTGCTCTTGACCCTCTGATGAGGTGAGACTGATTTGGGGTCTGCATCTAGAATGGCATCTTCAGCTAATGAAGAAGTGAGAAAGCAGGTATAAGGTAGTACCAGCCTGTCCCTCCTTGTCTGAGGAAAGAGCATGCAAAACACAGGAGAAAAAGGATCAGCACCCAACTGTGAGGCTTCTAGGAAAGACTGAACAACCTACCTTCTGTATTCTGAATAATACGTTCCACCAACACTGGATATTTGGTGATGCGCTGTGTAACTAGAAGGATACACTCCTGAACACCAAGTCTCCTCACAATGGAACAGTTGCCAATTTTCTAGAAAACAAGACAGACTGATCACGTCCATTGTATATATTGCTCTTCTAACTCCCTCACCTCTCCATTCACACATTTTTTGTCTCAAAACGTTTTTGTACAATTAGGCATAGCACCAATAAATTAGCTGCACTCTTTTACTCAAGCAAAACTCCTGATAAAGTTAAAAAAAAAAAAAAAAAAAGGTGCTCTTGCATACAAAGTCACTAGCTCCCAGAATNCTTTTATTACTGGAAAATATTTTAGGTATTATTTTCTACTATTGTCTGGAGCCAAGCAGAGAAAGTTCCAATCTGAACTGTTTGACTGCCTATTTGCTAACTGATTGCCTTTTATAATATGATCAGTCCTTAAATACATAGAAAAGTACTATATTTTTCAAACCAGAACCAGCAACCTAACAGCCAAATTAGGTCAATAATGAATAAACTAAGTGTTTATTTTACCACTATGTTCCCCAGTAGGCTGATCTACAGAAGCACCTTCCTGTTTAGAAAGGAAAGGCTGCAAAGCATCAGAATCCCACTAGTGAGCCTGACAGAACAGACAGAGAACAATCCTGACAGCAGAATAGAGTACCAAGATTTTTCTTTACAAGGACTATACATTTTAAAACTCTGGGCACTTATTTAGTTCCTTGGAAGTAAAGGGTTCTCACTGTTAAAGACACCTAGTTAAGAAGGGCTAGAAGTATAGAGCTATGTTGGAAAGTTCACACGCTATCTCTTACTGATGACTAGAAAATTTATTTATTAAAAATATTTAGGACCATGCAATGCCATCTGAGATTTAGGTTTCAGGCTTCAACTCTGGCCATGTCTCTTCAGCCCTTCCTATTAATTGCACATTACAGTGTACAACCACCTGGAGCCAGTCTTCTGGTTTTGGAAAGATGACGTGGTGGGCAAAACTTGACGAAGAGTACCTGCTTTTTCTGTAGTAGTTCATCAACAGCATTTACCATTGATTTAATTTACTATCAAGCCAATTTAACAAAGATGGCCACACAGCAGGGCACTCGCAGTATTACCCAGTCCCATGTGCTCTCAAGAGCTTGCCTCAAATTGAACACCTGCTAATTGTGGCTTTGCGTCCAAACAGCTCAAAAGATCTAAAATACAAGAAGGTAACAACCCATCGACTAACGAGAATATGCCTCCAACCCTGCTCATTCAAATTTAAGAGATCTTCAAGTACAAAATAAAACCTGAAGCGGTCAAGTGTATTTTGCACAGTCAGAATGGGAGACTTCTGGTTGTTGTTTACCTTTATTAAGTTTTGGAACTTCTTATTGCTTTGGAGCAGGTCTTTATAGTGACTAACAGCTTCATTGTGTCCACAACAGAACACGCCGTATTTTTCTTTCATTCTCTCCCCATTTTCACCTGAAAACTAATTGGAAATATAAGAATGAAAGACAAGAATCATTAAGAGTAAACCTATCTCCACTGCAAGACCCAGGTTTAACATGGTTTTATGGTAACTGATTTCTGAGGCATTTCTTCAATATTTCAATTTCTTCTGTACCAGAAATGAGAGATTTATGCGGTGAGAGCTTGGAATACTACAAGATAACCAACTATTAAATGGTGGCTGTCATTATGAGAATTTTAAGAGGGATTTCTGGGCCTCTGCACTTAAAAAGACTGAGGACTGTAAAAGGTGAAGGGCAAAAAATGGTCACAATATATGAAAGAAACTGTTGCATTCACTCCATACCAGAATGGGTGCTAAAGCAGTAACAAGCTCAAAGGATCTTTACTGCATTTTTAAAGGGTCAGAACCCTGAAGCTCAGCATTAAATGCAGGAGAGCCATGTTTGGGATGGACACCAGGAAGATGTTACTTTACTTTTGGAACAGAAGAAAAATAGAACCAAACCATGGGCAGTTGCATATCCCACAGCATGCATACGCACGTGCCCAAAGAACATTTAATGAACTTTTCATATTGTTTGTGACCAGATATGTGCCTGGGAGTCATGCTCACACATTACACTGGGAAGATAATCTTAAACCCAGTATTAAATCAATCTTTTCATAACATAACTTTAACTTTACAGTTAGCTTTTTAGAAATTTAATGGTGTCAGCAGCACTGGCAGAATTTAATTCACACCTGTTTTACCAAGAGGTCTCCAATATTCTGGATTATGTAATTTCGGTCACTGCCTTCTTCCAAGGATTCCTTTCGTCGCTCCTTTAACTGGAGCAGAAATTGCCCGTGCATCTCCAGCAGCTCATCCACACAGGGGAAGAGCTTGTTGATGACTGCATTTGGGAACTGCAGTTCCTCTCTCATGGCTTTGGAGTATACCTTCAGCATTATTTTCAGCGTCCTAACATGGTGCATTTCAGTCTGCATTAGTTCTGGGCAAGGGGAAATAATAATAATAAAAAAATAATAATAAAAAAAAATCACAAGTCATCTATATGCTGTGCAGTGACTAGTGAGATACAAAAGAACAGGCTCCGAAAGCCACTGTCTTTTGCACCATCACCTTCTTCACCACAATCTTTGAATCACTGATGTGAAACACCTAAATTTGCCCTGTTTAATCTCCCAACCAAACAGTGACTGACCCTACTCATTTAACGACATCTCCCAGTTGCAGTTGAGCTATTCCCCAAGTGTATAGCTGGGCTTTGCTGCTTACACAGGCATACTGAAAACTATGGGTTGCTTAAAATCATTAGTAGGAGGACTTATGAACGCTAAGACAGGTAGCAGACTTGAAAATCTTCATGCAATTTTAGTTTTCAAGCCCAAGTCAAAATGGGAGCCAATAAAAATGATTTCTGCTTTGTTTCAAAACAATGGCACTATGAAATAGAAAAAGTTATAAAAATAACAAATAGTCTTACCATAAATGACATCTTGCCTTTTTATTACTTCTTTCTTTTGCCTTTTTGCATAAGACTGTTCCACTGCAACACTCCAAGACTCTGCCTCAAACTCATGAGCATCTGTTTCTGTTTCACTTCGGAGGGATACAGAATATGCATCTAGACCAAAAGCACATTCAATTTCAATTATTATTAAATTGTTTTCCACCATATCCCTCATTACCATCACTAACGACAACAGCAAAACCATCTTGGTGCTGCTTTAAGACCATGTAAGAAATTGCATAAAAATCCTGAAAAGCACAGAAATTCCATACCTTCCAGAAAAATGGAGTCTGCTGTTGAAGGTGCAAGCGAGACAACATCATCTGAAGTCTGCTTAAATTTTATAAATCCTGAATCCCCTTCATCCATGTCTCCTGAAATTAGTCTGAATGGCCAAAGAAATTAAACCAAGGGACCAAAACAGAACATGAACATTTCTGTAAGTTGCTTGTCCAAAAGAAACCCCCAAATCCAACTACTTTAATGAGCATCATTCCTGAACTATAGTGCAATTAAGTTAAAATAAATATATAAAAACTATCGTTGTACTCCAACTTTAAACAGTCAAATCAATTTAGCAACTCTGGCACTGAAATATTACAGTTTTAATTCTAATTAATTAGCCAGTTCAGAGTACAAAGGGCACTTTCACCGAGAAGGAAGCAAAACTGTGGCACATAAAAAGTAAACAACTACTTAACAGAGCAGATAGCTTTGAATTTGTCTACTATTTTAATCAAGGTATCCTGCAACTTAAAACACTGCTGTCTCCTACACTAGTCAGAACTAGCACAACCTAGAATAACTGAACTCAGAAGAAGTGGCTGAATTTCAGCAAGTCTGAAGACAAATACACCCATGAAAACCATAATCAGACAGAGATACTCAAATACTGCCCTATTTTACATGATCTTTTGTGATATAGTACAGCGGGACTAAAGACAAGGTGATTTAAACAAACAAACAAAAAAGCTTAACTGTTCAGGGACATGAATTTCAGCATTAAAAGCTCAATACATCTCTTTTGAGCTTGAAAGCCAATGTGAGTTCTTGCTTTAGTTCTGCAATTGTTTTTCT
>VZTL01043764.1:140980-174656 GCA_013400535.1 Scopus umbretta | reverse complement strand
TTTTTTTTTTTTTTTTGGCTTGCCCAATAAATGTCCTGTTCAATTCTAGGTTTCAAAGCTGTATCAGGTGGCACAGTTTTATCAGTTTAGCTTTCTTGCTTCTTGGGAAAGGAATGAGTAGCAGTGGTGACAGAAGAGTCACCTACTTGTAGACCTCAGCAGAACTCACTAATGCCTTTTAAATTAATTTGAAAGGCTGTCTTGGCACAGAAAGGCCAGACCTTCCTCTTTTTAATTAAAACTTAAAACAAAAAAAAGCAGGGTGAATTTATGCCTTAATCTCCCTCTGGTCAAACAACGTAGCTTTACTCGCTGCTAGCAAGTGGACTTTTTTTTTTTGCCAAGCCCTGCCCTTCACTCATAAACAAAACCAGCCAGAGCTCCGTCTCATTATAGCCTGCACAGACACATGGTCCTGCTGCGAGGGCAGCCCCATGCAGAGAGGCGCACAACAGCAGAAGGAGCAGTTGTCTGCTAGCTTCTTATTATAACAGAGCCACCGTTCATACAGTGCTGGGGCCGTTTTGAAATTCCATTTTTAAGCCCTGTTCCAAGGGTTTGTGAACCTGGATGGGAAAATTCGTTACGGATTGAATCACCACACGCCGAGCCTTGCTTGTGCAGCAATACGTGGTCCCATATCGATGAACGCTTACGGATCCAGGGCACTGGCTCCCTGAGCCCGATCCCCTCTGACCCCTTGCCTCCGCTCTCATGAAAACTGACTTTTGGTTGCCAGCTGCAACAGCAAACTGTGGTGTTCATATCTATGTGCTACAAGAAACACAGCGAGGAAACAGTGGAAGTGTAAATTTTCTCATTTGCTCTTCTGTTTTGGATTTGGGCAAAACATGACAAATTTGGCAAGCACTGTGAACAGAAACAGATAAAGTCAGTAAATAAATCCATTCCTTTGCTAAGCGTGAGCAGTGCTATCCTTAAATACACTTTTATGGCTGTCTTAATGAAGTTTACAACTGTCTCAATACAATTAAAAGAAGCAGCAGTTTTGAACCCTGCAGTAACAATTATAAAATTAACCTAGACCTGACAGATACGCCAAAACATGCACCAAGACAAGCACGATTTCTTGATCTGTGGATCAAACGTTACAGCAGGCCTGTCATTCAGCTGCTGATGAGTGCCGCAGCCCTGAGGTTTCTATGGCAGTGAAGACATTAATAATTGGAATAGAAGTGCGGATGGCTAACACCTAAGACAAGGAGGATGCTCAGCATGGCTGCTGAGTTTGCTGATGTCCCCCATGCTCCTGTGGCTGGGATGCAGGCAGGGGCGCAGGCAGGGGTGCGGGCAGGGATGCAGGCAGAGACGCGGGCAGGCTATCCTCACGGATGCAGGTAGCACCCCAGTGCCTCTCAGATGGCAATTCTCATCACAGGGGGCCTGTCCTGGTTTCAGCTGTTTACACTAGTCAAGGCTGCCTGACAAACGCTCCGAGCTGGTCACCACCGGTGAAAGCCACGTACGTTTTAAAAGCAATCCCCCGGATTGTCCAGCCTTACCCACTGGCTGCTCTTCCCATCTGGTGGCTGGAGAGAGAAACATTGCCCTCCTTCCTCTCCCCTTTCTTTAGAAAAGAAGTGCCCGCCGTGCCCGCTCCTCACTCGCTTTGGGCAGGGGCCCGCAGGCTGCGCCCCGGGGCGCATGGCCGGCCCGGCAGCCAGCTGCTCGCCCTCGGCAGGGCTGGGATCTCTGCCCTGGAAACGGCGGACAGCCGTAGCCCTCCGTGACAGATCCGTGTCATTGCCTATCAACGAGAAGCTGTAAAAAACGAGAGCCGGGCACAGGGCTCCCGAGACGCCCCTCAGATCGGGCTGAGGGGTGCTGGGGCAGCGCCCGCCCGCGGCAAGGCGCCTTCTGGCCTTCCCCTCGCCCGGAGGCCGCCGTCCCGCAGTCCTTTCCGACGGCTCCATTGTAGCACCAGACTTCTCTCCAAATTGCCTTTCTCAGGCTGAGCGGGCCCAGGGAGTTATTGAAGCACGAGGCGGCGGCCGGCCCCAAGCCAGAAAAGCTTCTCCTGGGCGCTTCGGGGTTTCGCGAGGGACGGGCGCAGCCGACGCGACGCCCGCCCTGTTGCGTGGGTGCTGCCTACCTACCGAGGAGAGACGGAGGCTGCGCTGTCGGCAGGCGCTACTCGCAACGTGACACAGGTACAGGTATATGGGTGTTTGGGAGCCTACGAATATAACCAGGACGGTCTGTATTTGGAAAATAGGAAGTGACCCAACTTTAAAAAAATTAAAAAAACCCTCCCTAAAAATCTACTGTAAGTAGAAGCCTTTCGGTTCTCCACTCCAGGCCATTTTTCAGCTCGCTGTCACTTTTCACTTCAAAGGTTATTCCTTAAAGCGAAATAAAATATTTATGTTATCCAGTACAAGGCATGAAAAATTTCTGTTTTGCTCATTTCTGCACACAGATTTGAAACCTGCCTGTAATTTCCTTTCTGTTGTTTGCAGGTTTAGCTGCGAATATTAAGTGCTCATTATTACTGAGACGGAAAAACCAACAACCAATCCCAAGGTCAAACCCGGATATTAAGTGCTGGGTCATTTCCTGCCTCAGTGACAGATCTTCCCCAAAATGCTTGCTATCACATCACATCAATTAGAAGTTTTTTCTTTCTGTACCAGAGGTTATCAAGAGCTTATTTAATCGGTTAGCATGAGGTGGACTTCTGCCCCGCAGGGAACCCTGCGCAGGTTACAGACTGCCAGACCCCTATTTACATGCATACAGTAAATGTAAATGCCAGTGCTCAACTTATCAAACAGATTTGGGTTTATTTATTTATATCAATATATCAAACATAGCCAATTTTATTTTCTTCAACCAACTCAGTTAACAGCTCACTGCATATACTGTGTAAATAAATCTCATAATATTGCCATTCCATTTTTGTTTGTTTGTTTAAAGCCCCAGCTTTAGAGCTAGCAGCTCCCAAATCAGAAATGAAAAAACAGGTTTACTCATCCCTGAACAAATTTAACTCCTGCTAAATTCAGTGTTATTTTGCTACTAATTTCATTTAGGATAAGTGAAAGTCCAACGCTTCCTATGTCCCAAGCTAAATACTAAAACTGTAGTTTTCACCAAACATTAGAAGTGAAAAGCGCCATAAAAATGCTATCATTATCCATCGACTCTCTGTGCATTTGCTAGCAGAAACTAACCTTTGTAAAGGCCAACTTTTCCTGTTAGTTTTGCATGAGTAAATTTAATGCTGTTCTACTGACCTCACTCCTATTCTTCTATTGTAACTTGGCTTCGGTAGCTTCAAGTTGTGTGGACAAGAACACAGTATCTTGAGAGACACAGGATTTACTTTTTGCAAATGTTGGCCTTATCAGAGGAGGTGCTGGAATCTGTCAGTAAGAGGCTTGATTAAAGCATTACAAATATTTTAAAAAAAAAAAGATTAATACAGTATTTTATTACTTTCAGTGTAAAGGGCCACAACACGCCTCCAACCTGTATCAGATGAGTGGGAAATCCCTCCCTGTGCATGGGAGCTATCATCCCTGTCAAAGCAAGCATGAAACTAAGGGATGCTTAACGAACCAAAAGAACCAATCTAACCTACAAAGGGAAGCAAAATGTTCATTTTGAGGGAGTGTAACTAAATATACTTCAGATGCAACACTCAACATTAGGAAGCCAACTTAAGGATGAAGACTGCATTCACACATGAGCTACGTCCGCAAGGTGCCCACGTTATCTTCTCAGATCCTATGGACACAAACAAGTTTCACCTCAGGCACAGAGACCCATTCAAACCCATCTGGGGGCACCATCTAGAGCTGACGTACAACAGCATGTCAAAAATAACCCACCTGGTGTGATGATATGTGTGTGGGACCACCATTGCTTAACACTTACCCAACAGGCAGAAGAACAGCCCCATCTAAAGAAAACTTTGAAAGAGGGCCTGTTGTCAGAAACCATGAAATAAAGTTGTCCTCATCTTGACAGCATACAAAACACAAATGAAGAATAATCCAGTAAGTGTTACAACTTGGGTGATTCAAGTAGTAGAAAGAATCTACTTAAAGCCAATTGGGAGATTAAATATTAAATAATAATGTATTAGAACTAATAAATTAAAGATGAAACGTGCTTTACAATTTGAGTCAGAAGTACCACTGGCTTTAATCTGAAAAAATGCAACATAACTAAGACCAACTGAGACAGCATTAATCTCTGAAGTCAGTGCTGTGATGGGGACAAATAAAAGGGAAGGACTATAATCCCGTATGAGGTTTTATCTTGCACTGTTTTGATCTGGCAAACTTACTTTGAGGTTTGCTAGCTTTCACAGCATTTACTAGAGAATGATGGCAAGGGGCCAAGGTCCTCCATTTGGCCAAACTTCCTGGTAGCCACCAGTCCTGCCATCCCTGCTCTGCAGATGAAGTGGCACAGTGTCCAACATCCACTGGCTGCACCCCCGTATTAGAAGATAAGCATGCCTGCAATCTGTTCCACTTCATGCTAATTACAGACAAATCCTGTTTAGTCTACTCATGAAAGTAAATTGATTTGCATGGGATTATTTATAGGGGTAAGTGGGATCTAGACTGGCCCTAAGGATTTGGGGCTTTTGGGCGAGATATCGATGAAGTCCCCAGTTGGATGAATTTTGAGTGTCTTTTACATTGTGTTAATACAGGTCACCAAATGCGATAGAGAGATATCCTCCCTCCACCAGCCCTACAAAATACAACTTTTTTTTTAAATAACAGGGTTGGTTTACTATTGTAAATATTAAGCTTTGTTTTGAATAGCCAAGGGATCTGGTAATAGCAGATAAGTGTAATTTTTTTTTAAGGTATTCCCAAAGGGACTACCATCTTTAGACCAGTTTGCGTTTCTGAAGGAGACAGATAAAGCAATACTACAACTTGGCCCAAACCTTCCCTTTGCCCCATTTACTCCCCTCCTCAGGGACCCATGCATCTTTTTTAAACAAGGCAGAGCTTATACACCTCATACATTATTAGCACAGCATTTTCTCCCCAGGCTTTCCAAGCTCTCAGCTCCCTGCAGAGCCACTCTTGACACTTCACATGCACCTACTTTGTAGCCCCGTTGTCTTATGACAAGATAATCAGTGCCAGGCAGATAACTCCCTTCCATGTAGCAGCTAAGGTGGCTCTAGCACAGGGTAGTCTATCTTCAACAGCAACAAGACTGAAGATGACATGAGGAGAGACAGCTGTAGACCTCCAATCTCTGAATTTCAACTTGCTGGAATTCCCCCATTAGTTGACAGCACTGGTGCTGGCAGAGAGGGAAAGAGGGATTCAGTGTCTCTCCTGCCATGCTGTGAAGCTCAAAACTTCACATCTACAGCAGCTTCATCTTTCAGCAACTGCTGCATTGGCTGGGGTAGGACCAGTTTGTCGGATCCTTGCTTTTCTCTTACATACAGACATATATGCACTTGCTGTCTTAGCAGCAAAATCTTTCAACCCTGGACAGGTCTCCCAGTGCCCGAGGTCTCACATGTCCAGTACAGCTCTAGGGCTCTTCCATCTCAAAACAAGTGTCACATTAAACTGTCCCCTCTAAGACCACTGTAGTTCTGCACTGATTGTAGTAGATGCATGGGTATGAACATGGATGTTACTCTCTTGGATATCTAAACTCAAGCGACATTAGCCTGGTCTTGCTGTGTCCTGGTTTCAGCTGGGATACAGTTAATTTTCTTCCTAGAAGCTGCTGTAGTGCTGTGGTTTGGACTTAGGATGAGAACAATGCTGATAGCACACTGATGGTTTAGTTGTTGTTAAGCAGTGCTTACACCAGTCAAGGACTTTTCAGCTTCCCAAGCCCTGCCAGGGGCACAAGAAGCTGGGAGGGGGCACAGCCAGGACAGCTGACCCAGCCTGGCCACAGGGCTATTCCATACCATACAGCGTCACGCTCAGTATAGAAACTGGGGGGAGTTGGCTGGGGGGCAGCGATCGCTGCGGGGGACGGGCTGGGCAGCGGTCAGCGGGTGGTGAGCCATTGCATTGGGCATCGCTCATTTTGTATAGTCTCTTATCATTATTATTATTTTCTCTTTCTCTGCTGTCCTATTAAACTGCCTTTCTCTCAACCCATGGGTTTTACTTTTTTTTTCCCCATTCTCTCCCCCATCCCACTGCGGAGGCGGGGAGTGTAAGCGAGCAGCTGTGTGGTGCTTAGTTGCCGACTGGGGTTAAACCACGACACCCATCCTCTCCCTCAGGCCTGGCCAGGAGTACGGCACTTTCTGGCCCTGTTCATTCTCAGACACGGTTGAGGTCAATTTACTGCATCCAACAGAATGGGTGGGATTTTTTTTAAACCATTTCCAGGTTGGCAACATCTTTAAATGTCCTAAATGTTGCACCAGCTCAAAAAAAATTCCCTTTGCTCCAGCTCTCATAGCTGGGTGGCTCCCTGAGTAGTTTTTTTTTCCAGAGGCAGATAACCTTCCCCTTTAAAGCTCAGCAAATGTCAGGTATTTACAGTGTCACTGCTCCTCTCAGGTTTCCGAGGCCTCTCTGATACAGATACTCAACTACAACCAGGGCTTGTACACAAGAAGCTTTTTTTTTTTTTTTTTTTTAATTTGCCTGCCCTAACACCACTTAAAAGCTTTTTAAGCAGTAAATTCCAAGTCAGCTACAGGACAAGAGACAGAATTGCCTCAACCCAGCTCCTTTGCTCTCCCTGTGATCCTTGCTTACTCTTCACCAACGACCTCATGTTAACGTGGCAATTTTCCAGGTTTACTTCTTGTATCTACCACAGCCATTCACCTGCTGCTCAGGACAGGCAGCAGCTCTTTGGTAAGCCCTTGCAGGGACGCAGAAGGGTGAACCGCAACTCCCTATGAGACCCCAGATCTGCTAACGCACAACAGCAGCAGCTGCAATACAACATCCCGCAGTCCAGATAGCTCCCACTTCTGGGAATCAATGAGCACTATGAAGAATTATACATGACCCTAAAATCCAGCCCAGTAGGCACCCCAGCCTTCAGCAGCTTGGGGGCGGGAGGCAGCCAGTCGCGGATCTTCTGCCTGTCAGTACCTGTGGGCAGTTTATCTGCAAACCAACAAGCCTTCAGGTGAGGAGCCAGACGCTTTCCCAAAGCCATACGATGTGTTCCTGACTCCACAGCATCTCAGTTCATGACAGCTCGGGATTTGGCCCAGGAAACAGGCTCGTTCAGCCATTTCATCCAGCATCCCCCACTTCCAGAGAGGTTTATCTTCACTGGTTCAGTCTGGCTAAGAAATGCTGCAAGGAGTTTGGCTTTGCTTAACAGTGGGCGTATCTAGAACCGGTATCACAGACAGCAGTCACAACAGAAGCCTGCAATTCCCAATCTTAACTAATTAGAAGAATAAGACAAATTCAGGCTGGATCAGGAGATCTCCTCTGCTAACTCAGTTTATTGTCTGTATTGACCGGCACAATCTGGCCAAATCCCCAGTGCAAACAAGCAGTTTTAGCCAATATCCTCACAGAGCCAACAAGTCTTAATTTGCTACAGGAAATGCTCATTTTACTGTATCTTGTACATCTGGCAACGGCTAAAATGCATCTAACTTAGTCAACAGTCAGATGTGATGAAACACAGCCAGCATTTTTCCACTGGCATAACGCAGAGCTCAGCAGACGAGCTGAATCCAAAATCTGAACACCACTGAACATCAGATGTTTCTACATTCATTTTCAATTAAATGTTTTTGTGCAGGGCTCAGAGAGAGAAAGAGGCTGTCTAAAAATATGCTACATGACAGAAGATACATAAAGGAAAAAAATAAATAGAAGCACCTACACGAAGCGCGAGCCTGTGCCAGTAGCACTGCAGAGATCTCTTCGTCTTGCAAATCAGGTTTTCCCCCCATCCACTGAAATACTCAGAAAGCCGGTTTATTTTTTGAAAGTTCACAGAGGGTTGGTTTTTTTTTTTCTTTTGACAGCTGCCCAATACAAATAATTAAGTTTGACAATTTGTTCCCATCTGAAACATATTTAAGCCTTCTGACCCACATTAGATCAAATCCCCAATTTTGTTTTGCATTTGGATAACGTTCCGTAAACACGTGGTTTCCTTCTAGGGCTTTGGTCAGAAGGCAGCATCGTCTTCCTAGGTGCCAATGGTGCCTACAAAACGATGGAGGGGCCGACTCTCCTGTCCAGCTTCCCCCACTCCTCCCTCCATACACGCACACTCTCCATGCTGATTTCAAGTTTTCCAGGATGGAAAACTGCTCCACACAGGAAGCAGACTGGGAAAATTTTCCACTGCTGCTGGAAAACATGACTAACCAGCCTCTGAGATGGCTCCAAAACTGAGTTGTTCTCCCAGCAGAACAGAGGCATCAGTGGCTAGTGTGGAAAGCCCAAATTCCCAGCAATTGTGCTTAATTTCTGACTCATTCCTGCTGGCATCATTCATTTCTCCTTCTCCCCTTTGATTTGATCTTCCCCTGACCCCCAAATACAAAACCTTGGGAAAAAGTAATGCAGCAGCAATTACATCACATTTTTGGTTCGCTTTGAGAAATCATCTCCCTTTTCCTTGTTGATCAAAGGGAAAGAGGAGGTGATGATCTCCACACCTGCAAATAACAGTTTCAGGATAATTCACTGATTACACCAGTTAGAAATATCAGACTTTGATACCAATTGGCTGGTTGGACTTAAGTTTATATGAAGTAGTACTTCCCTTCTCTTCGACCTGTTTCTCCTAGAACAGCAGACAGAACAACAACATAAACATCCCCCACTTAATTCTTTGTTATTTGTAGTTTTCCATGGCACTAAAACCAGTGTTTAATACCAAAGCACTGGAGCACATATTAAGAAGTGTATGCCTGCAAATGAGAAAAAATACAGGCAAAAAATTAAGTCACTTGATCAAGGGCAGAGACATTCATGGTTAGAGCAGGGCAAGAAACTGGGTCTCCAGTGAAAGCTGACATCTACTTCCCTCCAAGCAAGCAGAGCTTCGTACAGAAGTCAGGGGTTTTCCTTCTCCCTCCCTTCGTCGCGCTATCACTCACTTTGGGAGTCTTTATTTTGGTCTGACACTTTTCACAGGGTTGAGATCAGCTCTGAGATTTGCCAGTTTTCTCGTGGGAGGGATCTGTTTGGTTTAAGAGAGAGTGGGAGAGGAAGTGTTTGATTTTGCGAACACAACCTGCACGCAAAGATATTTTTATTCCCTTGCCTTCCTATCAAAAGGTCTAGGCTCAAAACTGCTTACCAAAAGGTGGACTTAAAATATGGAGATTAAATCGAAGGCTGCAGGTAGGAGGGCCTTGGGTTTTCACTGGGGGTTTATCCCACCACCCCCCATCGCTTTGCTGCCGGCAGGGGGATGAGCCAGACACCCCGGACGTAGCGGTTTTTCCCCCTGCTACACTGCTGCTGGCATCCTAGGAGCTTTGTCTGACTTTTTTTCAGTCATTTTTACCTGATGTCAGGCAGCAGCTGGAGGTAGAGGCAAGCAGTGAGTGTGGCGATGCCAGGGCC
This sequence comes from Scopus umbretta, assembly GCA_013400535.1. NCBI lineage: Eukaryota > Metazoa > Chordata > Aves > Pelecaniformes > Scopidae > Scopus > Scopus umbretta. Next base: position 165,114 of record VZTL01043764.1, on the reverse strand, counting down.
CCCCATCCCAGGGCTGGCAGAGGGCATCCCCACGGCCCAGCCGCTCGTCCCTCCGGGGGCCAGGCAGCCAGACAGGGATCACCATCAGCTGGGACTGAGGGGGTCGATAAGTGGGGCTCGGCCCCAACTCTTGCCCCGCACTTGGCAAGCAGCACGCTGCACAAAATAATCTTTCCGAATCACATTTTTTCATCCCAAAAGCAACAGCCTGTCTAATGCTGAAAGCACCCCAACCTCCTCTCCCTCCTCCCTTGGGAGAGGAAGCCATATGCCTTGCTGATGGAATGGCAGGACCCCCTCCAAAAACCTCTGGGGTCAGACAAAGCAAGCAAACCGGTGCTATGCTTTATCCCGGGGCTTAACAAAAGGAGGTTTCCTGTCAGCCTGCTCTAATGAGATGCATCGCATGGGCATTTAGCATCAAATCTGAGCAAGTCTTCACTGCGCATTTCCCACCCCCTCGCGGGCAGGACTCTCTGGCCCCGCAAAGCTCCCCGCTCTGGCAGGCTCCCTGGATGGAGCCGCACGCCCTTCTGCTGCTCGCACGGCAGGAGCACCCCAAAGCAGCCGTCCAAATGAGCTTCAGCTGCCCTAGCTCTCCGAAACACGGGGCTGCCTTCCTTTGGCCTCCACGCGTGCCTCGCAGGAGAACAGGGATATTTGCTAAAATTATGCAAATAAGCCAATAAACGCTAAAACCAGCGCTAAAGGTAAAGTACAAATGGGATTAATTGCCAAACCTGCAGAGCATACGAGAGTTACTGAAGTCAGCAGCAGCATCTAAAAGTATTCAGCACATTTGAAGAATCCGTCAATAACCTGATGGATTTTTTTTTCTGTGTGGAAATGTCACTTTAATGTAATTTCCCTAGTGTATTTAAAATGACAGGATGTACAGCCTTCTTCTGATCCAAAGTAAAAATATTTTTTTTTAACATTTCGAAGCCAGCTACAAATACCTATAACCTATGAATGGAAAAAACCCCTAGGAAACAGAAGTAAAATCTCCCTATCTATATACTTATTTTTTTCACGCAACAGATCAGGTCTGACAGAGGGCTCTGGAGCTGGAACAGGTTCTCAACTGTGACAAAAACTGTGACAATTCTTCAGCAGATACAGGAGAATCCAAAAAATATTGAGCTTTTATCTGCCTTCTGCTTCTAGTGCTCGGATTATGGCACTCTGCCTTCCGAAGTCTTGGGTCTGAGCTGTGAAGGAGAATTTATTCCATGACACAATAAAAGTTTAAGTCATTTAAGTAATTTCCTCCCCCTCCCCCAAGAGAAAAAAAAACAAAGAAGATGGGGGGGGGGAATGGGACAGACCCACATTCACAGCTGGAGGGAAGAAAGCCAAAAGCATTCCTCATCAAATTCCAGTCAAATATTCCCTGTGTAAAATGGTTACCTGCTGCAAGAAAACAGCAAGATAAACTTCTTTTCCAGGGGAAAGAAATACCTGGTTAGAAAAAGTAGTTTGAATGAACCTGGTGTAGATCATGTGAACATAATCCTCAAAGCTATTTCCAGCTAGGCAAGAGTAATGAGAAAACCCCTTCAACTGAAGAAGTGGGCTACTTTCAAACTGCATTCCTTTCCCTCTGGATTTACCCCTTTCTCCTCTTCCCCAAAATACACTACACTTACGGAGCAAAACTCCAGAACCTGGGGGGTTTTTGTTTCATTCTGTGTTTTGTTTTTGTTTCGGAGCAACCGTTTCATAACCGTAATCGTCACAAACACTGTTTGCTTTTCAGACAGATGTTGCATTGTAATTCTGTCCAAATGAGTTGGTTTGGGGTTTTTTTTTGTTTGATTAGGGAACAAAGCCGATAAGAGCAAAACCACTGAGGCCACGCACAATTTGTAGGAGTTTCGATGAACTAACTCGCAAGATCGCCTGAAAGCAACAAGACTGACCAGTTGCACTGCCAAGATAAACTCATCAACAGCTGCTTTCTACTTCCCTCCCTAGCATGTGTCTCAAAAGAAGCCTCAGGCAGACCTTCTCTCTTAATCCATCGGAGGGTTGGGGTCTAACAAGTTCCTGGGGACGGAGGTGAGAGAAGAGGAGCAGGACACCGGGGACCCGCACAGGCGCGTGCAGGAAGGCGCTGCATGAGCCCTCTCTCCCCGCAAGCCCACGCTCGCCCCGATTGCGCAAAACCCGATCAAGGTGGCAGAATGTTGCAAAAGGACCTAAGAGCACAGCCTGACATGAGGCTTGATAAAGAAGAGGTAAGGGAGAAAAAACACCCACACGTGCCCGTGGAAAAGGATGGCCCCAGAAGGTCAAACACTGCACAAAGGGAAAAAATGTTGGCTATTACGCAATATGAGATAAATTAATCGGGGCCAGAGAAACAGCAGCTGCTATGCAGATGGCACTTTCCACATCTTGACTGCCAAACCGGACAATAATCTTCTTGGGCAATGACAGGCCACAGCAAGCAATTTAAACAGTCACGTCTGAGCATCCTAGGAGTCTATGGAGAGCCTGTGGAAAACGATGGAGCTGGGGTTAACTAAGCCACTATTCTGATGAAAAGCAGATGCCTTTTAATTATTGGGGGGGCTTCCACTAATTATAACCCATGGAAGTATATTTTATAGTACACAAAAGATCAGAATTAACAAGACCCCAAGGCTACTAGTACACACAGTTCCTCCCATGCCATTAAAATTGTACGGGTGGGAAGAGCAATGGGCCACTTCAACAAAAACAGCCATCATATCCGTCGTTACAGTGAGTCCTGCATCTTGATATAAAGAGCAGTACATACAGCCTTAGTTCAGGCTTCTCTTCTACTTGTCTGAGACTTCCTTTGCCAAAAAAAAAATAAATTCACCAATTAAATCTGTGTTAATCCAAAAGTTTCCTCCCTAGCCTTCACCCTCATGAATAGAATACCATTCCTGACTAAATTACAACACAGTCTGTGGCAGCAGATTATTTTTTTTTTAAAACTCTCTTTTCACATGTTCTGTACATAGGAGCCCCTGAATTATGTTCCAGGATCTTGGTAAAACCCTAAGAATTTTAAACATTTTTTTCCCCTGTCTGCATGGTGATTGCGAAGGCATCTAAACCACGAGCTCTTTTAAGCTATGAGTTCCCATTCTGCTATGTTTGGAAGAAAATGCTTTCTATGAAGAGTGAGGTAGGAGGCAGTGGCAGATATCCAGATAAATTCCTTGCTTTGGTCCATATGCAATCATTTCTCAGTACAAAGAAATCCTAATGACCTCAATTTTTGTGCCTAAGGTTCACTTTTCACAGTATTTTGAACACACCACCACCCCAAATGCTCTTCAGATCTAATACATGCAACAATCCCAGGAAATTCCTTTTGGTTTACCCTTTACTTACAAAGAAAGCCTCACAGATGAAATTAATTTCTCTTAAATTCTTTAAACAATATGCAAGCAGCGCAGGCTTCGAATACAGTGCTAATTATGGGTAGCAGGCCTTTTTCTATTTAAATGGTCAGGTTAAAATTTACGGTGTGGTTTACAGACTACGAAAATTCCTGGTTTAGTAGGTAATGTTTGTGACCCTTCCTCGTGAGGATCCTGTCTACAAGCAGGGGAATGTAACAGAGTCAAAATGTAGATCAAAGACATAAAGAGCAAGATTTAAAATCACGTGCAGCAAAGGCTAAGGTAATCTCACCTCCAAGTCAAAAAATGCCATGGGCATAATTCTCCCAGTGTTTTTATTTTCACAAAGAGGGTTTACCACAGGAAAGCTACACATAGGTATCATGGAGACGGTACAGGAGTGAGAGTTTGCGTAGAAAGATAACTTGCTGTCCTCTGTCGGAAGAAAAGTCAGCCAGACTCCTTTGGTATCAACCCATGGCAGAAACTCACAACTTCCCAGGTTAGCAGCCGTTTGCACATCACATACAGTACTCAGCACTTCTTGCAGGTCAGGGGAAAAAAGCCTGGAGAACTCCTGTGCGAGAGCCTTGCCTCAAAGCCCTCTTCCTTTGGGGTCAGGCAAGGAATGACATCATTTCGGATTTACAGCTGAAACTACAGTCCTTTCACACCTCTCCACCTTTAACTCGGCCCAAGACGCTGCTTTTCTGCTATTCCATAAAGACCTCAAGTCTTGCATGTCCTTACATTTCAGCACTGCTCCTCTGGCAGGCGGGAGATGCCAGCAGACAGCAAGTGCGAGGCTGGAGGGCTCATCTCCCCCTCCCCACCAGAGCAGACCGCACGCCGGCTTTCCCGCAAACCCTAAACCCAGCAGCAAGCAGCCTGGAGCCTGTCCTGTTCATTTCAAATGCTCCAGGAAAGACAAAATCGGATGTGCCAGGTAGCAAAGAAAGCTTTTTTTGTACCACAGCTTCCTCACTTCGCATGGCTAGGGCTTACTTAAAAGGAGTGGAGGGCTGGTTTGAATTCTTACTCCGCTTCTCCCCCTTCCCGAGGAAGCTCTGGCATTCTGACCAGATGCTGGGAGCAATTCCAGCTCCATCTGTTTGAGAGTTTTGAGTTGTGCAACATAAATTTTACTTTAATGTGTGGTAATAATGACCTCCAAAACCCCATCTTGCCTCGTTCAGATGCACTAGCTGAAAGCCAGTTTTCATATACGTTAACACATTAGGACTTGCGGGGTGCATGTTAATGCTGTTTATGAAGATTAAACCACACAAATTCCTATTAGCACTAATGGCGATTTCATGACCTAATCACCAAGAAACACAAAAAATTTGTGTCTTTGAGAAGCTCAGATCTCACCCCCGTACTCCCTACCCGCGCCCGTCTGATCGCTCCCACGTTCAAACATCCCACGTGCATCCATTCTCATTAGGTCTCACAAGCTCCGCAGGTTCAGGATAGGTCAAGCCTTCAGACTGAAGGCTTTTACAAAAGTTACAAAGTGCTACAGGGAACAGCACCAGTGCTTCATTAAAGTAAATTTTCCCTCTTAAGGTAATATCACATCAGTGCTAGGGTTTGTCAGAAAGTTTGAAAAATCTTCAACTTTTTCTGAGAGTTAGTCTTTTGGCGTTCTTGCAACAGACATCTGCATGGCCTGTTTTAACAAACCAGAAACAAACGCTGGCTGTGCTCGGTTTCTGTATAGTTCTGCTTTTTCACAGCCAACCTATCCCATTTCACCTACTTTTGCAATGGCAAAATGAGGACACAAAAGCTGATGAACCGAATGTTTTCAAATGTAAATCTCAATTCTCCTGTGAAAAGGCAGAAAGCCCTGTATTTTCCTCCCACAGGATGCTCCCCCCAATCTTTGTTGCTTCGCTTTAATGCACATCCTAGCAGATACAGAGAAGCACTTAAATGTTGCTTTCTGGGTGATGTATTATTATCATAATACATGTTATTTGTGTTCGCAAGCACATACTTAGAGAGAAAGAAAAAACTATCTGTTCTTTTCCAGGTGGCACATGTTATTCAACACTTTTTCTTTTGCAAGCAAGCAAACATCCCGCTTTGGCAAGAATCAGCACGGTGGTTCTTTCTTTTCATTCTGCAAAGGTCTTTACAGAGAGGTCAAGGTCATGGAAGAAGGAGCTGTGCAAGCGGCAAGTTTCGTCAGAAACCAAGGAGCGGGCAGAGTCCGGTCTTGAGGCAGGTTCACGCTGAAACAGCCATTTGCACTGAGCCAGGATTCCCAAAGGAGCAGGCTCCCTCTTCATGCTCTCTGACCTCCTCTATCCCAAGATGGGTATTAAAATCAGACAGCTCCTTCCTCTCCCTGCTTCACCCCCCCTTACTCGCAGAGTACCCCTAGACCTGACGGCTGGGTCTTCCACACCCGTTCGCTCTGCACTGCCACAGACAAAGCAGCTCGGGGCCCCATCTCGGAGGATGCAGGGCTCGCATCTAGAGACTGAGATAACACCACGTTTTGTGCCATTCATCTCATTTTACAAACTAGGGTCAAGGCAGTAAGCTACACACCAGACAATGGAGTAGAACAATGAAAAGCATCATTTACCAAAGTTATTCAGCTCTCAAGACCGAAACAGTATCCGTGTTTCCAGTTACCACAGAAAAATGTTGTCACATGGCACACAGAGTGAAGTCACGCGTTTGGCCTTTGAGGTAAAGGAATTTTTCTTGTGAACTGCCACTGGTAAGAGATGAATGACAAAGCAGTCATCTACTCTTTGTTGATGATACTACAGAACACATTGGGTTATATGTACCGCACTGAAGCTTAACTTTTAGTCTAATCTAAATGGCAGTGAAGAAGATGAATATAGTCTTCAAATGGATGCTCTCCCGAAAAAGAATCAAAGAAACAGATGTGAAAAATCCAGAGGTCATAATTATGTGCAACACAATTCTGTCCATAGCAAAACCTAAATGAATTTATCAAGTAACTTGTCTTTCATTCAGCAATCGGGCACAAACCTTTGTCCATGCTGGAGCCCTGCTCAGCAGTGAGGTGATGGACACAAAACCCTATGTCTGTAGTGGACTCAAAAGATTGCCAATACCTCTGATTTCAGATTGTCTCTATTTATTGTTCTTACCATCTTACGCTAACTACAAAGGGGGGAAAAAAGTCAAATGAAAAAGAGGAGATTCTTGCCTAAGTAACCTACAAAGCCAGAAGTTTAAGAGAAACTAAGCAACTAAGTAAACTGCATGAACTTTGATATAGAGCAGCTAATAATATATGTTGAAATAAGCCCTAAGCCACATTTGCAAAGCTCCATTTGGATGCAGTGAAAGAGCAGAACCAACAATCAGGACAGATTTGAATGCCTGCGATGAATAAAGAACAACAGAGATAAGGCCAAAACATGATGAAATCACAATTTATTTTGTTTAGGGCGGGGAGCCCAGACTTTTCCCACTGGCCCTTTTCTAAAATAAATAGGAAAAACTAACTAACAGTCACAAACTACAGAAAGTTCAACAAGCAAAAGGATTTAGCCAGGGGTTCCAGATGACAAATTCTAATAGCTGGCACTGGCATCCTTCACCCTGTTCTGGCTTGCCTTTTACCCATTTTTCAAGAGCTCTAAACAATCAAAGAGAATCATATTTTGGGCTTAAGAGTTTCAGAGCAGGGGAGAATCCAGACCCTCTCTTCCTTCCCACATAATGTAACACAAAGGCTTAATCTAGTTTCCTCAGTAGGGCTCACTGCCAAAATATTTAGTCACTTTAGTCTGTTTGCTTTTGATACAATTATACATTTCTGGTTTGTCATATCCTTATCTGATTCAGTTTGATATTTGTTCAACACGAGTGTTTGGGAATGCGGTATGCTGTTTGTGTGCACACTCATACACACCTCCGACCATCATTCTCCGAAATACACGTGCACAGACTCCCCCACACGAACGAGGGCAGATTGAGTTAATGGCCATTTGGAAAAACAAATATGCCCAAGACATCCTGTGAAAGAAGGCAAGGAGACTGGTAAACTCCTGGGCAGTAGATAAAGAGAGGTTTCAAGGCTTTTATTTGAGGAAGAGATCAGATCATCTAGCATTCTGTTTTGGTGAATTTGTGTCAAATTGACATTCCAATTTCGGCAGCATACATAAAACCGCACAATTATTTACCACTGTACAGATTTTACATAACTCTTGAAGTTACTGACTCGATTCATTTTCCTTCCGACTATAAGACAGATTAATCTGAAATGAATTAAGACAGGCAACCAGAAGCAACGTTACTATAGCTGGTAAACATTCTTTAAACTGCTATATCAGTAAGCCGCTTAAAAGCCTCACTATCATCGTATGCTACATCTGCTCAATAATTACTGCCTCTCAAACCAAGGATTACGACTACATACTGCATACTGTAACACAAAAGGCAAAGCAGTACAGGTAGCCAGAAATCCCGAAAGCTGAATTTGGTGAAATCATTCGCACACAAAATGTTAAGTCCTGGAAAATCAGGCGGTGTGGGCAGCCATGCCCACTCCCTCGTATGGACAGATGCTTTGAGCCTTGAAATGAGAATCGCCATCTCATCTTCATTACAAGAGGCAGAAATATTTCACAGAAAGAAAGAAAAACTGCATTATTAAGGACAGGACTGTACTGTAATTACAGTTTACTAAGGTTAACCAAAAAAAAAAGGACAGTGCCCAGAGCACAGTGGAGGAGAAAGGAAAGATTCCTCTCACTAAAAAAAAAAGGCTTTAAATTTTGAGACTAAGACAAGAAGCACTTTGGGAAAAGATCTGTTCATTCCTATAGGACTGTGGTTCTGTTGTGGCTTAGTCTTCTACACCTAAAGGAAATGCAAGTGTTTAACAACAGCTCCAGAGAAGTCCAGGTAACCTCCGCCCACAAGCACTTTAGTTTCAAAAAGGTTTCCGACTGCACAGAAAATGTGGCAATTGTGCACTTAAAGAGTTTGGGCTGACAGAAAGGAAATCATCACCACTGAGCGTGAAGCACTTGCTAACTAAGGCCAGATTCTGGTTGTGTGCAAAACTGGTATATCACAGCTGCAGTAGCCGTGCTAACTGCAAAAATAAAAATACCCCGAAAACAAAAATCATGCTGTTCAAAAGACAGGCATAGTCCACAGTGTGGAATAAGAATAAAGAGAAATTTGTATAATAAGAATGTTTCAGTTTTAAGTTTAAAATTAATTTCTCTAAACTTTCCAAAGAAATACTTATCTCCAAGATCTTAATTCAGTGATGTCTCAGTCTACATAGCGAGAGACAGAAAAGAATCAAAGGAAGAATTAATTGCATATGCAACAGTTCCCAGTCTTGATTTGGTTTGTCTCCTCCAATGGTATCTTGCACATACATGTTCTAATACTCAACACCAAAGGCACGTGAATTTTGCTCTCAGTCCCCAAGAAGGCAAGAACACAAGAAAATAGCTGTCTTCCACCTGGGCACTTTTTTATACTCTGCTTCTCAGACTGTTTCCCTCTGAAAGTAAAAAAAACCAAACCATCAGTTTACTCAGTCACACAGAAATTTTAATTACTGAAGCTAACTCCTAGGCTACCGGGAAGTTTTCAATCTCTTGTCAGTACTGATTAAGAAAAATGTATCCAAATACCCAAAGAAACCTAAGTTTAGAGGGAAACAGAGCTGTACTATTAACTCTTTAGTTTCAGGATGTTCAGTAGCACATGGATCCTCTTCTTGCCAAAAGACTTTTGAACACAAATGTGATGGAGTTAAAATTTCAGGTAGAACCAGAAATAACTTTAAACAGTAGTTCTGGAATAGACTCAAAAGAAACACAGAGAACACAGTCCTACAAGCTGCTTTTTTCAAAGCCAACGTGTACAACTTAATATCAAGTAAAATTATGGCTGGCTGGCACGGCTTTCCTGAATGGGTGTGCTTCACGGGACTTCAAATGTGCTATTTAATAAATCAAAAGCAACGGACCATGCAAATGTTTCAACGAAACAGGATCAATGCTTGATATAAGGTTACTTAGTGCTCAAAATAAAAGAAAATCACAGTCTACAATGAGAATATTTAAGAAGATGATAACTTGTATTAAATAAGCCCTCTCTTACTTTTGCCCCTTCTTTCACATCGATAATTCATTTGGGCTAGAGGAGAAAACAATGTAGGGACACCCATGTGGGATACCGTTTTGTCATTACCCAGTGCAAAGAGTATCTATTAAATACAAGCCTGAAAATAGTTCAGTCCCAAGCTTTTGATCAAGTACTCTGGCATATTTATACCTTCACTGCTGTTACATGGCTTAAAAAATTTCAAAAAAGGACCAGCACAGAAATGGAGGGATCAAGGCAAAGGGCAACTAAGGAAATTAGCCAGTTACTATTTCCAGGCTGTTTTCTGGCCCAATCGCATACCCCTGCGTAGTCGAAAGAGAAGGAGCCCAGTTCAGAAGACCCAATTCTGCAGCATGTACAGACACAGTCAAACGGGATCCAAAATCATTGGGGGGTCACGCACCACCCCGGGGCCAGAGCCGGCCACTGACCACAAGCTGGTCCGACGTGTTCCAGCCAGCCTGCTGCTGCACGCCCAAACTCTCCTGGGGACACAAATGAGGATTTAAGCACCTAAATGCTTAATTATCAAAAGCACACAGGGGACCCACGTGGATGTCCGTGGATGTCGCACTCGCTAGTAGTGCTGCGAGACTGATGCTATGACAGGAACACCTGCGCGGGCTCCCCAGCTACCGACCCCTGCTCCGTATGGTACAAAACACACAGGAACCACTTGTGACAGCTCAGACTAGACACCCACTAGCAGTTACAGCGACAGCGCATTCACCTGCTCCGCCTGTACCGATAACCTTACACAACTTTCCCCATCTGTTTAAAAAAAACCACCACAAAACTTAACCTCCACATCCCAAGAACCCGGCTTTGCAGGGCGCATATTCTCCAACCCAGTAATCCATTTTACATACATAAATCTGGCTTGTGTGGACACTCCTGATGATTTGCTATCTACTGGTCCACCAGTTAGGTGACCAGTGCTGGTCTTCTACCCCAGAGCGCGCTGGCTGATTACTGCATGCCCAATTTGTTTTAGGGTGACATAGCCCTCTGTGACAAAAAGGCTGAAGACTTCAAATCACTTGCGGGGGCGACGGGACTTCTTATCTGTGTTTCATTTGGAAATATTATGGTTCCAAAATCCAGTAAGAAAATTTCACTGTATTATCTGAGCAGACAGCAAATGTGAATCTTTTTTTTCAAATATACAACTGCAAAGCGTTACACAAAAGTAACTAATACTTGTTTAAAATAGCTTGCTTTGTTTAAAATACAACATGTGCCCCCTGGCATTAACCACTTCAGATCTCAGGGGCTTGAGGTTATTTCAGGATTCAGTAACTAATGGAATAATTATATTACTAGGGATTTAAGCAACACTGTCTACATAGTTTAAATATCTTCCTGTAACTGCTTGGTGATAAACTACATTACACATCCTCCAGAAGGCAATATATTCTGAATGCTCAGACAATATTTATGAGTTTGTTTCAAAGGTTTCTGATTTTATTTAGAGTGTTCAAAGTGTGTAGGCATAGTCAAAGCAATACATTTTAAACCCTGCCATAAATCATTCACTGTGCAAAAGCAAACTTTCATTAAAACGAAAGCCCTTAATTGGTGAGAACTTCCTGAATGTAAACTGTCACTCTGGATACCACCTCTTGAGCCTTCCTTGTAGCAGATGGTCATTAACTTGCAGCAGGACGGGTACTCCGACTGCCCGAATCATCCGGCTCTGCTGCACAGCTCTGCTGCACTGCCTCGGCGATTTCAGCTGTCTTCATGGAAAACAAGATCTAAGGGAGATTTCTAAAAGCCGCAAGTTGACAACACTCCAAAATGTAAAACCAAATTCCCAACACTTCTTTCTCAGCCTGTACTTCTTTGACACCTGGATGAAACCATTCACATTTTAATGTATGTGCTTTGACTTCACTGAGGGATGCTGATTTGCCTCCACTTTCCTGGCTGATCCACCTGGAGAAGTCCTAAGACACATTGACACTGCTCAGCATGGGACACAGCAAGGATCCTTTCACATGCAAGGATCCCCAGGCCAAATCCAGGTGACACCTTCTGGTTAGCCAGGAAGGTCAAAAGACAGAGGTGTTGGAAACCACATGGAAGGACAGACTTCAAAACTTCTTCTGAAGACGAGACAATGTCACTTTAACAGACCTTACCAACATATCCAGGGAAAAAAAATGCTTTAGTGGAAAAGAAATCCAAAAGATTCCTTCAAGCCAGCTGAACAAGAAACAGGAGAAAAAAATATTACTTTTTGAACACAACAGTTCTTCAATACAGACACCAAGCTGTTTGCGTCACAGCTTTTACATCAGCCCTCTACACCTGCACCCAGGTAAATAACTCGGAGATATCAGAAAGTGAGGGAAGGGGAGGAAGTATAATTATCAATAAACCCCTGACATTATTTACAAGTATTCTCAGAAGGAGGTATCTCACCCCTTCAAGCTCATCTCCCAACAAAGAACGTAACGATCTCAGCTAGAAGAGTGCAGCGCTGCCCTCATCTTTCTTCACATCCCGTCTCGTATCATGTCCCCTAACTGGAGACCTTGGTGCCGTGGCCCAGGTCACAGCTGCTCTAGTTACTGGGAAAACTGAGTGATTCTTCTACGCAATGTTGATTAATATAATTTAAGAAGCTGACTTTGTAAGCATTAGAAAAATGATATTAATTTCATCTACATTACAAAAATCTAATTTCTCTCTTTCACAAGCACTAACTGGCTTTGATTATCCAGATTTTCCAGCAATGAACTTTGTTCTTAAAAGCTGGTCACTGACTTCTTCGTGATCGACATTTTTCTTGTACTGGCCTGAAATTTCACTTAGCTTTAATCTCACTTTGTATCATGTAATTGAGAAAAAGAAAATTCTGTAACAGCCCTACCCTTCACAATGCTATCATCTTCATGAAATTTTACACAAGAGTTTTATCAGCTGCTGTGGTGGCCACGACAGGCAAAACCACACTCCAGGGCCAATTTCACCATTATGAACATTCAGGGAAACTTCCAACTTCTCGTATAGTCACAGCCCATAACGTAATGCCTGCCAGCATAAAGCATTTAGGTGTTTTAATATACATTGCAATTCATGTAATACAAGATCAAACTCGGTAAGGAATGGGAGGAGAACAGGGACAGCCAAGTGGAGTAACAGCTGTAGATTAAACACCATCTACAGTGCTTGGCTGGAGGGAGGACAATAAATAAACATAGAACTGCTGATCTCAGCTCAGTCCTTGAGGAGCTATAAGGCCCAGGTCACAGAACAGGTCCAGCATAAAAATGCAAAAGCTACTACACAGAGAAATTTGGTAATGTCTGTTCAAGAGAGAAATCTAGGCTTGAGCAGGGAAGGATCACAGATGTGTCACTGGTGAGAAGGAAAACCCAGTCAGGTAAAAAGATTTAGGTCACCTGCATAGCAGGACTAGGAAAATCCACACTGGCTGGCTGCCCTGCACGTGACCTGGCGGAAAAAAGGCTCAAATTTACTCTCCAGACAGGCAGCTCCTTACAAAGAAAACTGGAGATTAAGACTCCAGTAGATAATTACCACTTTAGAGATTAGTATGTGCACACGCACACGTGTACACACATGCTCGAACGCATCGGAAATGCACTGCTGGAAACACATCTGAAGCGGGTAGAAATACAGCACGGAGAGCAAGAGCGGGCAGGCAGCTTCAGGCCGTGGGGTTTAATGCAGCCATAAATATTACCCGTCTCCGCTATTCCAGCTCGACGCAACCGCTGCTCGTCGATATTACTGTCAGCTCGGCGTTAGCAACGAGGCACATGACAGCCATGGGTCACCCGCTCCCCGTGGCCCGGAGGGACCGGCTGCAGACGGGGCTCGGCGTGCCCACACACGCGCAGCCCTGGCCACCTTCGTGCTGGGGCAGAAAGAGGAAATGCAGACGGGAATGTGACGCCGGGTATCATCCAGGAATTTGCTCGATAGCGGCTCTGTGATCAAATGCTCAGGGTAGTGGGCTTTTTAGGAATTACCCAGGAACGCGGAGGCAACCAGAAGGCTCCCTCTGAAGTCTCGCCACAGTGAGCGACCTGCCTAAGCGCCAAGGTGACGGATGCCTGCGTCAGGGAGCCCGTCCTCTCCTCCTGGCCTTGGAGGGGCTCACGGGCAGGGAAAAACAGAAAGGCTTTGATGCAATGCATGGGTAAACATGTCAGTGGGTGTCTACTGAGTGCTACAGAGCTGTCAGACCACTTTGTTAATGCAGCCAAGCCTTTAAATAGGAAAATGAGAAATTCTCTTTAACATTAATTTATTTTTTTTATTTCAAGTTTTTCTCAAACCACTCTTGATGCTGAACTCACCTACAGGGAGGCGGGGGTTTGCTCCTTCCTTTGCTAAAAGGACAGCTTTTAAAATGGCATCTGCAGTAAGGCATACGCAAAGCCCGGTTCAGTTTATGGGGTTTTAGAAAAACTTTACTATCTGATCACTGGTATGTGCTTTGCGTTCTTTAAAATGCTCCCCATCCCTCTTCACTTTTACGTCATGTCTCCTATAATGTCGTACCTATTACTGGGTTGGATTTTCAGAAGGAGCCAGCTCTGGCGTGAATTCATCCCTGCTTAAACTCACAGTAAAAATGTCAAAGCCTTTGATCAGCAGTCATCTAAACATCAGCAGTGCTGAGGAACTTTCCCTATGAATATTCATTTTCATATTTCCTCCTGAGTATTCATTTTGAAAGTTTTCAAAACATTTTGGTGCCTCTTCTCCACAAAGCAAACAACTTCACCACAAGATTCACGGGCTTTGGTGGGTCTAGTTTTCAAAGGTGCTAACAGCCAGTGTTTTCTGGGGAAGAAGATGCAGAGAATCAGGCTAAACTTTGCAGAAAGGAAGAAGTAGTGGGAAAGCCAGCAGAAGAAATATTTTCTTTCATTCACAAAAAGTTTTCATAGGTCTCAGCATCACAACTTTCCTGCAAATGGACTGGTGTAATTACACACCGGCCTTTGCACGGCCCTGGGGAAAAGCTGGAACACTGTGCTGCATCTGATATACTGAGCTGCGATACTTTTAAGAGACAAGAAAATGAGTTTTCTAGTTATTTATGTAAGCAATTCAGAAAGCACATCCACCGGTTTCTCATCTCAGAGAGGTTTTATTTTTGTGGGGACTTTTCAAGGACAAAGGCTTCAATTCCAAAATTTACCCAGGAAAAGGAAAAGCAAAAGAGATGAAAAACCCGTGACGCTATTTCAGCAACAAGCAACGCTGCACCAGTTGCTGCCATCAGTGACTTCTTGGTGTCCCTGGCACATACAAGGGCTCAGGTCAAACATGTTTATGACGGCAGCGTCTCCTGCTTGGTCCCACGTCCACCGCGCTCCTGACGGATGCTGCGCTGCCTGCGCCGCGTGGCATCCTCCCCCAGGCACCCGGAGACGCTGCCTTCAGAAGATAAAGCACTCCCGCTGCAACAAGGAGTCAATAATGAGAGACAAGAATAGTGGATTCGCATTTCCTTCAGGCAAATTAACGGGAGGATTCGAGTTCACAGAAAGGTTTGAAATGGAAGGTAGGAGGGAAAACGACTGATAAAATACATCCCCAGAGCCTTACAGGGTGTAGTTTATGCATTCGCACCTCAAACGCGAGTCACATATCAAACAGGGATCTCTAAATATCCACCCGCAGGAGCTCCGAGTGACAGCCAGGTTAACGCGCGGCAGTCCTCGGAGCCAGGCAGGGGAGCACGATGGCCCCCGCTCAGCCAGCGCCGGGGAGGGACGCCTGGCGGGTACCCCTGGCCAGCCCGGGGGACACAGCGGATAAACTGGATCCCTCTGCCTTTTAGGGAGTAATCCTGCACTCTTGGAGGGGGCTTTGCTTAAGGAATAGGCACAGGGGTTTCTCTACTTCAGAGGCAGAGGCAACCCTCACGGCTGGCACCAGCTGGTGCCCTCCTCTCCCCAGAGCCGTGAAAGCACAGGCGCCCATCGCGCACCGGCATGGCCGCCCGCCCCCTCGGCCAGTGCTGGCCTGGAGTCAGCCAGAGGCACCCTGCTGTGCCCCGTCTGCCTTACCCCACGGCGGGGCTGCGAGGCTCCTTTGCGTTTTCCCTTCCTTCCCGGTTTCCTGCACTGTAATTAGCGCTGGCCACGGCAGACAGGTAAGTGACAGGGGGGAGAGAGAGCAGCAGGGAGGTGCTGGCCTCGCTGCCCGTAATGGTGGGGTCCTTCCCCGGTGCTGCGCCGCGTCGGGCGGAGGTTGGCCATTACGGGCCACACCAGTCACGAAGCCAGAAATTACTGAACCGCAATTTAAAGATTTATAAAAGGCACCATAAACAACTCCATCTCTCTGGTGACAGGAAGGACGTACTCGACAGGTCTCTGGAGCGTCCGTGCTAACGACAGGGACAGCAAGGGAACAAGGTGCACACCAACTCAAAACGGAGGCCAAGGGCATCTGAAAAGGTTATGTGTAGGAGAAAAAAACCACACTTTTATCAGCATTCTCTAGAAAACCCAAGTGATAAAACACAGGATGGAAAATACCAGTGTCGCATTCTCAGCAGCACAGTGTCTGACTACCAAAACAGTCCCGTTAAATACAACTGGAGTATTCCTGCACTAAGGTATTACTGTGCCCGAGCCAAGAAGAGCAGAGTTGTTCACTAGAGAACAGACAAACAAAGCATGAATCTGCGAGAGATTTAACCAAAACAAGCTGAGAGGTTTGCAAAAGTCTACTAGACAGGGTAAATAAGAGAACTAAAAAAATGAGTGGCTGTACAGAAAAACTGGGAGGTAGAGCGGACTTCTCCCTTCTCAATATTTCTAAGGAATACCATTGCAAAGTTTTGACAATTACAAAGCACATTAGCTAATCATGAAAATTCATCAAGTATGTCATAAGTGACAAGGAAAGAGTACTTAACTGCTAAAATTGGATGAGCCACAAAACCTCCTGACAATCACTTACATAAATCACAGGAACATATCCATCATTTGACACAGAAGGTGTTTCCAGAGAATAATATTTTCATGCCAAGAACAAGAAAGTTTGTATACCTCATTTGGAAACACACCATATTTTGATCATTACCATATCAAAGCATTTCAGTGAAAAAAAAAAAAGGGTTATGCTTTTGTGGTTTAAAACTGAAATATCTGCAACTCAAGCAGAGGACCTTCCTGTCCACACCAAGGCAGCATGAGCAAGGCAGAGCTGCAGGCAAACAACCCAGAACTGCCATTTGCATGTAAGTAATGAGGAACGATAGTAAACACACATATACACTTTACGTGGTGACACTTCAATCCAGGAAGTAGCACCAGATTACAACTGTTAATCCTAAACGGTTTATGACATTATTGGAACAAAAGAAACAAGGCAGGAAGTTTATTACATTTTGTTTCAAGGACTGTACATACGGCTTCACAACATATCAAAAGTTAAGAGCACTTAAGCAAGGGCAGTTGTGGTTCTTTTGTTTTCAAATGTTAGGTTCTGGTTTTGCATCCATAACTGGAAGTGTCCTAGTCTATTTTGCTAGTGGTTTTTTAACTTGTTTCTCTGCCACCTCCCCATCCCAAGTATTCCAAATATGAATTTATAATGTCATTAATATGAAATTTCACTTCTTCCTACTACAAATATAAACCCAAGGAAACAACTTGCAATCTACTTGAAGATACAGTTTTATTTGGGGTTGTTTTTTTAAAAGAAAGCCCTGCTCACCTCCTGTATGCTCTTCGGAGCCGATCCCAGTCGGCAGTCAGAACTGCTCTGCTCTTTAGACATTTGGTTGCATCCACCCCACACTGGGTGCTCTCTGTATGCTTCCCATTAGAGCAACTAATTGCCTTCCTTTTCCATAAATCCCGAGCATAGAGCAGGAAACAGCACGTGGACTAACATGGGTTAGCGGCTTACCAGCTTCAGCGACTGATCTTCGCACAAGGCACAGGTTTATGTCAGGAAGGGGTAACACACAAGATACAGTAGGTAGTTCTGTGTACAAGGTAACAGGAGGATGCAATAAGCAGCAATAAAACACACGTTTCTTGACACATTGTTCCAAGAAGAAATAACCTGCCATCCACAGCTTTTTTCCTTCCTTCTGCAATTTTTTTTTCTTATTCTGAGTCCTGATAGTAGCTCTTAATATCACACCACAGAATTTTATATAACATTATGCATTGTCAACATCTTATGGACTGAAGATGTCAATGATAGTTTAAAAAATAGCACATTTGTTCTGTTCTCTACAGTTCCTGAAATGCTGTCAAGAGATATATTGATAATTAAATCTCTATGTACATCAAAAGACAACCCTCAGCCAGGTAAAATGCATACACTCCAGCAGTACAATTAGTCTGAGATGATATCCTAGATTTTCTAGCTAACAAGGTCAAAAGAGAAAAGATGGGAAATAACACCTATTCAACTGCAATCATTACTGGCATATGTCTGTGAATACATTTGCTGTATTTCTTTTTAAAATTTAAAACTAGTCTTGCTAGCAAAAGGAGAAAAAGATTGATTTTATAGTCCATACACTCAACTACAGCATGTTGAAAAACAGATTGTAGAATAACATTCCACATGCCCCAGCATGACCAGTAATTGCACAGCAGTTCTCACCATCTTCATGCAAAATTTTCTGCACAGTTGCCACCTACTTGACAATGAAATAAAAAGTAGGCTGTCCCAATGAAAGTAAGGCATCTCCATATAATATCGTGGGCAAGTTACCTTGGTTACCAGAATCACAGGCAGGTGGACAGTTGAAAAACAACTTACCTTCAATTATTTTACAGTATTTGCCACCAAACGTGCTCAACTACATTATTGTCAGTATCCCTGGAGGTACTTAAAAGATGTGTAGACATGGTGCTTAGGGCCATGGTTTAGTGGTGGACTTGGCAGTGCTAGGTTAACGGTCGGACTTGATGATCTTAAAGGTCTTTTCCAACCTCAACGTTTCTATGACTCTATACCTGTGCGTGAGCATGCAGAAGCGTGGTAAGCAGCTATAACTCCCTGACAACAGCAGCACTGGTTACGGCCAAACAAAGGAAACGAAGTCGTCACTGATATTTATACTTCGCTCTGTTTATGTGGCATTAATTCTACAAAACTGGATAAATCTGAATTCCCAGTTCTTCGGATGACCTGCAGGGTATGCAATACAATACAGCTCAGTGATCGTGCTCTTTACCTCTCCACAGAAAAAGAATTACATTTCTCTGCACATGCTGTGATTTCCAGCGTTCTGTTTTGTTTGTGCTCATAGATTCCTATTAATACCATTAAATCATATAGCCACTGATGGACCCCAATTAGCACTGAAAACACACAAGAAAAGCTTTGTTACAAATAAAGTTAGCTGACAAAAGACATCTTGGAATCCAAGTTTTCTCATACAACAAAACAAATAACCTGATGAAACAGAATACAATGGGAAACTAGTTGCAACCTTAACTATGGAGAAACACCCCAGCAGTTCATAATGAGCACGGGACTGTCATTTACCCTAAAGCTCAGAACAAGGCATTGTCCATCTGCTCCACCAGTTCTTTGTTACTATCCCCATGACTGTTTGCAAGCATATTCAATCCAATTAACAGTTTTTAAGAACAAGTATCTGGCCTTTGCTAGGAAAGGTAACAAACTCTTTGGAGAGAAATCAGAACCTCTCACTGAATTCCCTTTCATTCCACAAAGAGTCCAGGCTGCTTCCCACCCCCAACCCCAGAGGATGGATTTTGTTACGGTCACTTCACTCAGGGCTGAACCCTCAGAAAGCCAGAAGAGACTCAAATGCACGGCCTAGAAAAATTTATGCTCCAGAAATTCATTTGAAACAAGGATATACAGCACAGTTTTAGTATAAATTAAAATTCATCAAGGGTTAAGGGGTGACAGGAACTAAAATTCCATCAACTTCGGCGTTTGGCACTAACTGTAATCAGAAAACCAAACCAGCCACAAAGCAAAAAAAACCATTATGCATTTCTATTTAAGAGCCTATCTGCAATCTACCACCAACAGTACAAAATATAGTGGGTTTTTAAAAAATCTATCAAAATGGTACAATTAAATCAATCTTAAAGGTACCAACAGAAGATAAAGAATTAAGTTTAAATTAAGGACCATGAAAACAAGTTAAGAGGCACCAAACAACCCTCACTACAGTCTTTACTTTCTAGAAGATGTCGAACAAGACAAATTCCTTTCCAGCACCTCCAAACAGATTATCTCATGGGTTAACATCTTTGCTGTACAAACTTCTGGCTAGTAATTACAATAGACTAATCTTTTGTAACAAGACAAAACTAGATTTTTTTTTCTTAAAACAAAAAAGCTTAAAAATCTGTATTCAGGAAGTTATGACAAGGGAAAAAAGCAACAAAAAAAAGAATAGTTCCTTTTTACCCATTTTCTTTCCTACAAACAGCTGAAAATAATTTTTAAAATATTCAATTTAAAAAAGCTTGCATCAGTTGGCTTGGTCTAAAACCATGTAATATGTTTTTAATTAACATAAGAGAAATTCTTCATGTGTTTTTAAGAATAATAGAGGGATTCAAATAGTAAAATATGAAGCACAATAAATGCACAAATAGAACTTTCAAACCTTTGCGCAGACAGCAAAGTATCAATCCTATAAACACTGACCGCTGGGCATGGCACTGTCCCTCTTGCGCAGCCCTGGCAGGAACGGCTACTTAATGTTTTGAGCAATGCATCCCTAACCAGACAATACTGGTCTTTAAGAGATCACGGGAAATTAGTAACACAGTAAGGACCATATAACATGAACATCCTTAACAGCATGAACATCCTTAATAGCAGGCTACTTTCTGAACAGCCAGCACTGGGAGGAAGGAACCTTGTGGAATGCCAAGGAATTAAATTTGCCTGTTGGCAAGAATGCACCAATTTTAGATTTAGATGTAGGGGTAAAAAAGGAGTGAGAGAACATAGCCAGACCATGGCCCCTGCTCCTCAACTTAAAAAGAGACCTAGCTAATGACTCTAAGTTTTCTTTTCCCATTTAATCTGATGAAGCCATGGCCAGTTTAGACCTTGGGGAAAAAAGTACATTCCAGAATAATGCAGGTAAATTCTTAAACTGCAGGTAGAGTCAAACACTGGTGATCCAGGGATTTATAATTAGTGGCAAGGAGCTATGAAGAAGGAAAAACTATAGATATATTTGTGCTTAAGTAGCCGTGGGGAACCTTTACAGAACAGGCTTTGCATTTTTCAATATAAAAGGAGAAGCAAAACAATAAGCATTTTAATTGGAATCATCTCTTATAAATTAAATATCCAGTCTCTCTCTGACTGAAAGCAACGACCCCCATTCCACCCACAACCAGTTTCAAACTTGTGAATATTTTAATTTCCCGTCTTCTACACCTGACTTCTGGCATTTCTCAAAAGTAACACAGGTTTCTACAAAGGGAACCAGCATGCATCACGTTGCCTTGTAAAAACACAATCAGGAACCAGGAAAGAACAACACAGCTCAGAATTGCCATCTCGTTGCAGGGAGACGGCCATGCCTTCTTTTTTAAGTACACATTTTAACAAATCTCTGTATAGCTCAAATAAACCAACTGACCTAATTAGCAGACCACAAACCACAGGACAAACAAGGGAAAAGCTTCCTTGGCAAGAGTTCTTGCCTTTCCATTGGAGTCTAGGACCATACTAGGTTTATTACTTTAAAAATATTCTACATAGATCATACTTTGACTCAGTATCCAGAAATACAACTCTTCCCTTTCCAGGGACTTTAACAACATTTTAGAAGCGGTAAGAAAAACAGTTCTGATGGTAGCTTTTTGAAGAGAAAAGGATCTGGGCAAAAGACTGTCATTGGCAGGTAGACTCCTGCGCCTTCCTCCTACTTCTTTCCACTGATTTAGCACATCCACATTAGCAGATGGAAAGACGACAAAGATTTATTTGCTCATAAACACCTCTCAAGTCAGCAGCAGACAGCTGCCCTCTATCTCAGGGAGAAGACTCTATTCTGACAGGCACAGCGAATGCATTTGTCAATATATATTTGGGCATATTGATACACGCTGCCTCTCATCCCTGAGCGGTACATCTTCCCCACTCCCATGCCACAGGACGTGAAATCTGACTTCTCCTCAGGAGAAAATGAACACTCACATACATACACACATCTTTGATCCATATAAGCTCAAAACACAGTAACTTCCCTTCCATTATTCTTACCCTGAAATTTGATGACTGCAAAAGAGAGACCAGCCACGTCAAAGCGAGATGAATCTCGAACAAGTCAACAACAGCAAGAGATCTGGATTTGAATTTTGCGATTTGAAGCTCACTCCAGGCCACCTCTTCCATCTTCTTCCACCCGCTGTAGCTTTCAGTCGAGGCAGACTACAGCTAATAGTCATACAATTTAGCTGATCCAATAAAATCATCCAGATGGGAAAGATCCTTCCTCAAATGCCTTGTTATCCTAATTAGATAATAAAGTTTTAAAAGTTCTTTCATTCAGGCTGCTAGGAGGCAGACATATACATATGACTCATAGAAATGACTCTCTGGGCAAAGTTCAGCTAATCGCTTTGCACCTGCATCTGATTTAGCATGACTGTTTCTTGCTCCTTTGCTACTTGCCACATCAGCTCCTTGAGATTCTGCAGTTTCCCAAAGTGGGGCAAAACTCTGATCATCTCTTCATGAAATTGATCTTTGGAAAAGGTGTCCTTTGCCTTCTCTGGAGGAAGTCTTTTCTTTCAGGCCCCGTGCTATTCAAGCCAAATAGAAGAGGCTGCACATACTAACAAAGCCAAGAAAGGAAAAAAGGTCCAGATGGTTTAGTAAGGAGTTTGACATGATTACAAAAAGTTTCCAAAAACTAGTAACTGTCATGGACTAAGATGTGTCCTACATGAGCAGAACGATTTGTTTTCCATGATCTCCTTGGTCTTTTGAAACCTCCCAAAAGCAGCACATTTCAGATGGTAATTTGCCTTAGGTCTGTTAATTCTTCACAGAAAATGCTCCTCTTTCCCTTCACAACAGACGTTTCAGGAATCTCCTTCTGTTCGCTTTCTGAGAAGCTCCACACATTCTAGATGTGCTTCTCCAAGAAAAGCTCCACTGAACAGGGCAAATGCATGTAGACACAACTAGGCTGGGCGAGAGGAACGGTACTTAAACTTGCCTCAAAATAAAACACAATTACAACCACAGTATCCACACGTTATACTTGAAAATAATATGATGAGAGACAAAATTGTTAAGTAAGGTTCTGGAACTTCATTAGGGAACCACTGCTGGAGTGAGACACTTAGATGGGTCTCCTGACACCTAACTTCAGCCATCTGAAAGCCAGACACTGCAAGCAAGCTACAGAGGCTCTCAGTCAAGAGAAAGGGATGTGTTTCCCCAAAACCCTCTTTATTCCAGCTGTCCATGGCCACAGCAACATGGGTGTAAACCATGTGGATATCAACCTGAGGAGGGCACAACCACCCTCTGGAGCTGCTCTCTCTTTTCACTGCCTAGAACAGGAGCTTGGTTTTCCATCCTGGATGAGGTGTTCACGTTACAGAAGACTAATTCAGAGCAATACAAACCACTCTTTAATAGCAGGTAATTTGTACATCTCAGACAGCTGTTATACACTTTCATGTACAGATCTTGGCATGTCTTGTATAGAGATACTGGAAGAAATTACTGATGGAAGTAGCACACACCAGGGCACCCTACTTTCTGTGACATGCCAGTGGCACATAACCACCACCCACCCAGTTCTGTCAGCCAGATGTAGCAGCTTTAAGTCTACTTTATATACCAGAACAGGCACATATTACATATTACAAGAGCATGTCCTGTAATATTCTGTACAGCTCACCACTGCCCTGTTTGGCACATCTGAAAATGGAGATGGTGTAAGCGAAACAGGAGCTGATCTAGTGATGGAAGTGTAGCAGCAGGAAACAGAAATACTCAAAGCCACTTCTGTATGCGCAGGAAGATACCTCCCAAAGGAAATAACTCACTTTCTTCTTCACAGAGCAAAAATGATGTGGCAGTCATGAATGAGTAAAAGGGAGAGGAAATAACACAAAAAGAATTGAACACAGCCTAAAGCCCATTGTGCAAACCGTGGACTTTCAACCTGAGAGTGCTGTCTTGAAGAACTACTGCCACTGGGATAACTAAGCTGAAACAACCTGCTGTTTCCAGGCCACAAGTTAACACCTCACAATAAAACAGCTCTAAAGGAAGTTATTACGGAACAAGATTAGCTGCACAGACCATGCATGCAAAATCCAACATGCAACATCAGGTCTGCCCTTCCACAAAGGAACAGAAATAAGATAAAAAGCCCAAATTTACTCAGAACATGATCACTCATTTTATTTGTCAGTCTAGGGCATGCAAATCTTAAGGCACTACGTGAACAGCCTATAGCAACAATTTACAACCCACAATGATATTTTAATACATGCTCAAAAGCTAGGTATCTATGTCCTCCCAAGTGGAACTGAAACATATAAGGACCTTATGCAAATACTGAAGCAGAGTTATTAATCTAGAGATCCCAGCACAACTACTGTAGGCACTCAAAAA